>OMNN01082908.1:0-10689 GCA_900302755.1 Chromis chromis | reverse complement strand
CTTGTCCACATCTGGACAATACTCATGTGTTAGTTATCAATCATAATAGATGGATCCTCTTTTAACTGCAGCCGTCTCGACAAACTGTTCATTCATGATCAGCAGATAGAAATAAGCTAAATAAACTAACCAAACATAACACCATAGAAGCACTGTTACTGTTTAATGTGTGTTGTCCCAGTTCAATGAAGGAAGCACAGTTCAGTTATGTAAGTTTGCGTTCATATCACTGTTCTTTGGTTCAGTGTCAGACTGTGGACTGTTCTTAGCAGCTCCTGTTCATTTCACTGAGAAAAAAAAAGCTGATTCTTTCTCTTTCAGAAAAAGTAACATGACTGACATCTACCCACCATGACGTGTGCATCCACAGTTTACTACAGAGGGGACTGGTTTCCTACAGCTGTATTGTCAGATAACTGTGTGGAGCTCATGTAATCAGAGTGCTGTTTCTTTTCCTCTTTCTCTACAGCCTCCATTATCATACATTATAAAAGAATAAACTTCATTGTCCAGCTGAGGCAATAAAAATGTCTTTGGACTCATCCAGGAAAACAAACATTTCCATAAGATTAAAAAACATGACAGGACAAAAATGTCACACTTTCCATTGTATTATAGACGGGGCATCCATACCCACGCTGTGTACACTCTCCTATTGAATTGTACTGTAGTTTGTTGACCACAGCAACTGCAGTTGGGATTTAAAAAAAAACAACCTTTTAGATCTCTTCTCACTGTTACAGTGTCTTTTCCTTCCAGCCATGATCTGGATCATTGGGGACAGCTACGTCTGATGTAGGCTGAAAGCTACAGAGAACATGAACATTCAGCTGAGGTGGAAGAACCTTCTCCTTTTCTTCGTCTCTGTGACTGGATGTCCTCATCATCCACTGCAGTGGGAATGACCTGAGGGTGTCTCAAAGCTCATTACAGCAGTGATGGAGGACCTGCACCACCTCCACCTGCAGTATCAGAACATGGAAATCATGTTCTTTAACAACATGCAGAAATGCAGGTAGCAGGCTGGTACCAATCCAGAGAGGACTGACAGGCTCACAGGTTAGTGAACAGTGTTCACAGCTGCATATGTTCATGTTCTGAGGGTACAGACTGCTGCATGGTAAGCCATATGGGACAAAAAAAACAAACATTACAAAGAATTTTCTCCTGTTCATAAAACAGGAGAAAATGCTTTGTAATGTTTTTTTTGGTCCCAAGTTTTATGAAGGAAGTTTTATTAATTATTGTTATTTCTCATGTTTACCATTTGTACTGTAATTTGTACGTTTTAATAAAAATAATATTGCACTGCTGATTCAGCTCCCTCTTCATAATGCACACTTGTCTTGTGACTGTTATTTACACTTTCACAATTGTCCAGCACATTATCTAATTCAACCATTTATTACATTTTTTAAAAAGTTAAATAATGTGGTTTGTAATATGCCATAAAGGTATTAATGAAGCCCTTGTCCTAAATGTATTGATGTTTTTATCTGCTGTAATATTTAATAGCAACGTACTGTATTGTAATTATACAACAGAGATGATGTCAAAGGCAAGAAATGGAACCTCTGAATACTAAGAACAGAGAATAATAAACTGCTAAAATAGTTAGTCCTTCCTTCCATCAGAGGAATGTAGTGGACTAAGGAGCAGAACAACAGTTTACTGACAGGCACATTCCAGGATGTCCCAAAAATCTGGACTCAACAATCCAGGTCATTAGGATCAGTATTAAAGAAGAACACGTCACATCTGAAGTGTTTGTGAAGACTTTTATTCTAAGCATATATAATTCTAAAGTCTATTTTTTCCTATTGTTGAATGTATATGCTTGTGTTCTTGGTTATATTAGTTTACTTTCATATATCATATATATTTAAGTTTACACTTTTTATATTATCTAAGGAACTGTATGAGATAACCATATCGTGTGTGATATCATTTTATTCAGCTGTTCAGTGGTATTTCAGATTTGTTCAGATGTTGAATAGCAGGCATCACTAGGACACGCCAAATTCACCAGATAACAGCATGCAGTCTCTATCAGCTCCTGAAGGCAGCCTACACTGACTACTGCACAGAGGCTGCTGAGAACTCTGAGGAAGTGCTGAGCTTTGATGTCTGTTGTGAGAAGCGAAAACTGGAAAGACCCCAGTTTCAGTTGTGGCACCTGGTGCTGTCCATTGAACTAGTGATCCTCCTCCTGGTTAGAGCATTTAGAGAAGCCAACTTCAGCCTGTACTGCCAGTCACTGGCTGAGGTAATACCATACTTCTTTGCCAACAACAACACAAACTATTCACGCTGGCTTCCAATTCATCTCAGAGACATGGTGACCCTGAAGGAGAAACATCCCCAGCTTGCCCAAGAATTTGAAAGTGGGAAATTTGTTGTTCACAAGTCCAGTCGGGATTTTTCTGTAATGGCTATTGACCAAGCCTACGAACAGGCCAATGCTGTCATCAAAGACGACGGGGGAGCCATTGGCGTGACTGAAGATCCATCAGCCCTGAGAAGATGGATGGTAGCCGGTCCTCAGGTCAGCCACCTAGTTTAGCAGTATGAGGCAACATCCGAAGCAAAGGATGCTACAGATAAAACCAGCCACCATGAGCAGACACCACGAGCCCAAACAGATTTCCTTGGGAAAGTTCAGAAGCTGTCCAATGCAATGAGAGATCTGGGAAATCCTTTCCAGGAGGAGAGTCAGGACCTGCTGTCACTGGACACAAAGGACATTGGTGACCCCAGTGCAGCTAAACTGATCAGCACACACCATGAGAGAGGCAGAACCTGTTTCCAGGAGTTCATGGAGGGACTGGCACTAGAAGAAGTTACCACCTTCTATGAACCAATCAAGAAGAATAAGGTGGACTTCTTCCGACAGTAACCAGCCTCAGTTGATGCTACAAAGCAAAATATGCTGAAGGAAGACTGCCAACTCTTCTCTAAGCTGTTCATCATGCCAGATCAGAGAATGTGACCTGCATGCGTTCTTTCGTCATGAGAATCAGCAGTTCCCTGCTTCCCTGAGTGAAGGTGGGAAGCTCTACACTTGTCAGAAATCCCAGCTTGCTGCCATTCTTGAAAGCCATGTGAGAATCCCTGACACAGAACCTGAGGCTGAAGACCTGAGGCAATCATCATTGATGGCTCAGCATTGGTGAACTCTTTGCTACCACAAACATCAAAAACTTTCGAGGACTATGCAATGCTGGTGGTCATACAAGTGTACTCCACCAAGAAGGGGAGAACGGGGTTGGTTGTCACACTCATTATATCTCGCCACCAGAGAGTGCTGTCTCTAAAATTGTGGTATGTAAATTTCCAGAATTGGGATTAGAGCTCACCTACATAGTCTTCTCTGGAGTAAGACAGCTGAACTTGAGGTGAGAGGACTTTTTGTGTTTTTCATGTCAAATTGTAAATATTCAGCTCCTCGGTATTTTCCTTCTAGGCTTTTACACAATGGGTTTATAACAAAACAATTGTTACCCTTGCAAAGTGTGAGGGGAAAGCTATAGTTTAGATTTTTATTAGCTAGCTAGCTAGTTGGTAGATGGTTGTTAGCCTTGATATTAGCAAGAAATTCCACTTGGGGTTGGCTGTCACATTCTCTTTGGGGTTGATTGTCACATGTGGAAATGTTCTCCCACAGCCGTTCAGGGCAGGTATGGGAGAAGTGTTGGATGTGCAACCAGTGGGCACACAAGCTCTGCTTAGTTGGAGTGCACAGACCAGAGCCGGCCCTACCCAATGTGGCGTGCTAGGCGAGATTTTATATGGCGCCCCCCTCCATCAGCGATTTACATACACTTACAAAAGAAATCGAATAGCATTGCTTTGTAGTAATATTAATTGGGCATTGCTTTACATTTGAATCAATGTGAACTTTTCCATTTTAGGAGTTAATAATAATAACAACTAGTTTTAATATAATTATATTGAAGGAGAAATTTTTCCTGAGTTTGTGGCGCCCCCTGGAGGCCACGGCACCCTTAGCATTTGCCTATATTGCCTAATGAGCGAGCATTCAATGTCAGACAGTGAATGCATGTAGCCTAGTTGAGTAGGCTTTTATTGTTAGGCCTATTTTGTTTTGTGCTTTATGTTGTTATATAGGCTGGCTTAACATGTGTTTCCTGTTCATGTTCCTTGCTCATTTTGTGTTAAACTGATTAAGTTATGTATCACTTGTCAGTGAAATTACACTTTCAAATTTAGTTCTGCCTTCTTGCCTTTTTAAAAAGATTTTTCCCATTAAAATAACATTGTGACAACCAACCCCATAGTGTGTGACAACCTTCCCCGTGATGGGGTTGGTTGTCACAATGTGTCAGAGTGTCTTTGATAGTTAATTACCTCTTTGTCACAATGAGTTGGAAAATGAGAGGAATACACATTTCAAGCCAACACCTTAAGCTTCAATTTAATGTAGGAATGACTATGGAAAGATGTTTTGATGATGAGCAATTCACACTAGAGTAAAAAGTGTGACAACCAATCCCTGTTCTCCCCTACCAGAGAATGGACCTTGTGTTTGATGTCTACCAGCCACAAGTTTGAAGGCAGAGACAAGGACAAAGCAAGGACGTGGAGTCAGACGCAGGGCGACAAGCAAGGGCAAAATCCCCCTAAACTGGCAGAACTTCCTGAGAGACAATGACTACAAAACTGAGCTTTTCAACTTTGTGGCTCAGAAGATTGCACAGATGTCTACACCCAACATGGTCAATGTGACCGAAGAAGATGATGTTGCTAGCAACTGTAGAGTCAGCATGGATGGGGTGGCTCCTTGTAGTCATGAAGAAGCTGATACACGCATCTTCCTCCATGCCAGGAATGCAGCAGAAGAGGGCAGCAAAGTCCTGATGGTCAAAGCCAATGGCACAGATGTTCTCGTCATCACAATCAGTGTTCTGCCAGCCCTCCAAGAGATTGGTTTGTAGCAGCTGTGGGTGGCCTTTAGACAAGGACAGAATCTCAAATGGATTCCTGTGCATGACCATCACTCCATAGAACTGGAGAAAAGCAAAGGGATTCTCTTCTTCCATGCCTTCACAGGCTGTGATGCTGTATCAGGATTCCGTGGTAAAGGAAAGAAGTCTGCATGGCAAACCTGAAATGTATGTCCCGAGGCTTCTGATGTCTTCAGCAAACTCAGCCAGTACCCACCAACAGTAGATGATGATGATCTGGAGACCCTGGAGAAGTTTGTGGTGATGATGAATGACAGGTCCAGGACAGCTACAGGCATTGATAACGCCAGACTAGATATGTTTGCGAGGAAGCAGAGACCTTATGAAGCCATTCCTCCAACTCGAGCAGCATTGCTCCAGCATGCCAAGCATGCAGCTTATGTGGCAGGCTGCATATGGAGTCAGTCAACACTGGATCAACCAGAAAGACAAAGTCCTGCTGACTGGAGCTGGACAAAGAAGGGTGATCTGTGGCAGGTATTCTGGACAACACTTCCTCCTATTGCAGAGAGTTGTCGACAGCTGACCAAGTGTGGGTGCAAGTCAGAATGCCATCACGTAGGAAGATCAATCAATCAATCAATCAATCAATCAACTTTAATTTGTAAAGCGCTTAATCACATCTACAGACATTTCGAAGCGCTTTCGCAAGAGGAAAGATAGAACCCAACAGAACCCTTCCCAGAGCAAGCAGAAGCAACAGTGGCGGGGAAAAACTCCCACATGGAAAGATGTGAGATCTGAGGTGGGGTCACGGTCCTATGGTGGGGTAGCGGTCCTGCGGTGGGGTCGTGGAGCTGAGGTGGGGTCGTGGTGCCAGGATCGCAGTGGCTGGGGTCTGTAGCTCCTGGATTCCTGTCCTCTCGTCTTGCTCCCCACCTGTCAAGAAGACAGATGCTACCGCTTTGGTCTAATTTGTTCAACATTATGTAGCTGCAGATGTGAGGATTAGGCTCAGTTTCAACTCAAGCACAAAGACAATGAAAGACAAACAAGACTGTATACCACATACTACACAATGTCATGTATAACTTATACAGTGTGAGTGTAGACTTTAATACATGTATTAACAAAGTTATGACTGTGAACTAGTGTGACTCTGCACTTGGTATGGACATGAAAATAATATTTGGGGTATCTGTTCTACTTAAAAGATCTACAGCTGGTTGTCCAAAATATTGCAGAATAAATAGAAATAAGTGTTGTAGATGTACATGTATCACTCACTTAATTCTAGCTAATAAAATACACTAGGGGGTGGCAGTCTTTTGATCTAATGGCACATCTGTTTGTCAGAGGAATCATACAGGTCGCCAATCAATCAATAAAAGAATGATTGTGACACAGAACACTGCTCACTAGACACACTAAGGATCTTGAGGGTGCAACATAATTTATAAACAGAAGACAGCATGGTGACCGAAGATTAGTAGCGTGCGAAGCAACATCCTGAAAGAAGCATCAAAGCGGTGGAAGTACTTCTATAATAAAATCAGAGTGAAAACTAGTCTTGGTTAGTTTTGGAACACTTGCACAGAGAACAAAACGCTGTCATTAAAAGAGAAACAAAAAGTAGCAGGGCTGCCCTCCTGCATTATGCAAACACTTAGCAAAACTGGACTTTTTAGGGTGGTAGGTTGCCAGCCTGGAGTTTGTTGTTGTGGTTTCCCACAGTGAAGGGGATATACCCAAATCCTACATCTGGTGAGTCAAACTAAGTGAAAACAGGATGCATATATTTGAGAGTTTGGCATTTAGCCTTGAGTTGAAGTAAAAGACTTTGTATTCAGGCAGCCATATGCACAACTAATCATGTGATCACATCAGTTCAATGAACTTTATGAGGAGAATTGTGATTCAGATCATGGATTATAATTGTGCCCCAGAACATCATCATTATGTTCTTTTGGCCACCACTAAAAAACAGCAGGAAATCAGGTTTATGAGTAGTTGTTAAAGGTTGCAAATAAACTTTTCTCCCAAGTATTAGTCTATGCATGTATGACATTTGTCACATTGTGCAAGCGTATTGCTGTAATGCTGACTCAGCAGGCTTCTGTAGTAGGGTCATTCCATTTCCATCTGGACTTTATCAGCAGTCCAAAGTGCAGTTTACATTTATATAACCATAAATAGCCTACTCAGTCCACAGGTCACTCCTCTGCAGCCTCGGTAACAGACGTGCACAGACGAGTGAAGAAAGAGTGTGATCCTTTTACAGTATAATATTCTAGCATAGTAAAAATGTAAATTGAACTTATCAAAGTGCCCCGAGCCAACTGGAGGTTTGTAAAGCCCCATACTGCCTAATAATAAAATTCAACAAATACATTTCTAGACTGAAAAAAAGCACCATCTATCTTATGGCCACTATAAAAACACACCAGGAATTACAACAGTGATAAAAACTGTGTCTGTTAATCTGAGCCTCATTCTTGAAAGGTTTGAACTCTTCATGCTGGAACCTGGTTTCAGTGAGACACAGCAAGTCAATACGATGATCAAATCATGAACTAATATATATTTAGATGACAGAGATCTAATATTTATTAATCCACATTTAATTTTCCTGTTTTTTGGTTTTGATGAAATTTTAATAACAGTCTTTATTAGATTCGGCCAAATTCCTCAAGAAAAGAGAGCCACACCATCCAAAGTGAGATGTATACTGTCTCTTCTAATCAGACCAGGTTTTCCCCAGAAACTTAATGATCTGTGTAACCCAGATTGTTTGCTAGACACCACATCGACAGCCAGAGATGAAAGATTACACGCGGCTCTCCATATTATCACTGATCAAACTGGGCAGGGGCCAGAGAAAACAACCAGTCTGGCATTGACCTCCCATTGCCTTATGTTAATAACAATGTTCGTGAATAACAATCTTACTGTATTTATGTTTATCCTTATCCAGCAGTTTCAGATTTGATTCAGTATCACCCGCTCTGGCCCCAGGAATACATTTAACTGTGGTCACTGAAGTCTCTAACTTCATGGGCCAGAGTGTGTTTCTCAGTTTGGGACTGGCATGGCTTCCTGGCTGCTCGGGAAGTGCCGTGGGTCAGCTAACAGGAGCTATGCTAGGACTCTCCGTAC
The DNA here is from genome assembly GCA_900302755.1 of Chromis chromis. Classification (NCBI taxonomy): domain Eukaryota; kingdom Metazoa; phylum Chordata; class Actinopteri; family Pomacentridae; genus Chromis; species Chromis chromis. The sequence continues at coordinate 2,608 of OMNN01082908.1, read as the reverse complement.
TGGCTACTGGGGGCTGACTAGCTGCTACAGCTACCAGGTTGATAATGCGGTATGGAGCTGTGCTTCCAATTCACTCAGCTTCACCTCCAGAGCTACAAACAAACTACATTTGTTACCTGTACCATTATCGCTAAATGAGACAGGCAAATAGCTAAACTTATGGCAAACTGAGCAAGACAGAGAAGGAGATGGAAAGACAAAAACCATTTGGAACTAGTGTTAAGAGGACCTGAAACATCACGTTATATATTTGGATTTTTTGGATATTTGTAAGATCTGTACCTTACTATGTTTAGCACTGTGAGATGACGTATGTTGTGAATTTGCGCTATATAAATAAAATGTAATTGAATTTGTCAAGAACATATGCACACAGGCGCTTAAACAGCATAATAATGCATCAGAATTCAATTTACCTCATTTGTAAGATAACTTCCTACATGTGGCAGAATTCTTGTGGTTACGGCATGTCTTTACTCTAGGTGACAATATTTTTTACCTTCATTGACACTTTTTTGTCATTAAGTTATTTCTACAGTATCTGCACATAAACCTTCAACTACAGTTAAGGTATCGTTAATGTTGAGGAAACAACTACAAAGCAGTGATTTCTTTTTTAACCTTTTACTGTAAATGGTAAATGGTCTGCACTTATATAGCACCTTTCTACCTTAGTGGTACTCAAAGCTCTACCACCTGAGCCACAGCCGCCTCAAATGTCCCTCATTGCTACTGATTAAACCCCTAAAAACACGTCTGTGTATCCACCATCCAAGAATGTGGAAATCATGATGTTGACTTCCTATATTCGTCTCATATTTGTCCAGGCCAGTTTCATTAGTTTTTTTTTTTTTTTTAATGATTCCGTTGAACCACAATTCAAAAGCAATGTCTGATTTTCATTAGTTAATTTTCAGTAAATTATTATTTATTATTACTTTTGTCAATTTCAAGTTATTTCAGTGCTCGTTTTTCTTTCTTTAATGGAAGGCTACCAACAATTTTGTCCACATGTGTATATAACCAAATGGACATGTTAACAAGTAAAGTCTTGTTCGAGCTCCAGCCACCCTGCGAAGGAATCTTATTCCGGCCATTTGCATCCTCAATCTCATTCTTTCGGTCACTACTCAGAACTCGTGAAGATTGGTGAGGGTTGGAAGGAAACTGGATGGTTAAAAGGAGTTTTGTCTCACATATACTTAAACTTCTTTTCTTAATTTGATTATTATTTATTAGTAGTAGGTTCCCCAGTGTTATTTGTGAATTCTAAAAATGAAATCCATTTCTGCTGAGGTGTGGGTGAGAGGTATGAGAGGAAAAATAGTATGAATTGTTGACTGGCTCATAATTGAGATGAGAAGTTTTGTATGAAGGAGGAAATTAGCGACCTCATTATTACATGTCATTATTATGACTGTAGAAGGGAAGAACTACCTCTGTTGCTTGTTGTCCCTGTTTTCTCTCTTACAGCCCACAAATACATAGTATAATGTTGATTAACCTAGTGGAATCCTCTGTGACCTCATTTTCATATGTGCTGACTCAAATCAATTACTATGCAGAGGCACGTAACCTTTAATATACATTTTATTAGACCAACCTAAATAGCTTGTTCTATAAAGCAAACTCATCTGGTTATGTGACACTGTGAACTACTGTTGAGAAAATACTTTGTCCTTGTTCAGCTAAAAGCACGATATCATTTATTATGTCAAACCAAAAGTGATTTATGTTTATAACAAGCTTATACTGTCCCCATGTTTGGTTTAATATACTGTAGTCTATATAGCACCATAGCTAAAACACAATACATCTTGGAATAAATCTATTGAATCCTCTCATTAGTTTTTTGTTCAGCATTTGTGAATGTGTTTGTGCACAGATAAGAGAAACAGAAGGTATATCTTTTGACATCATGCACGAAGAATAAGCAGTGTACAGTGGGAGCAGAAATAAGATGGTGGGACAATAAATTGTAAGCGCGTCACACATTACACTGAAATTCAAAGATAACTCACTTCATACGACATACTCATGATTTATTTTGCATTTGTTGAAAGTACATTAGTTGTGTTTCTAGTTAACTTTGTTATATTCAACATTATGTTGAAGTAAGTTACTCTAGACTAAGTTATCTCCAGGGGTCATCTAGCTGGAATTGAGCAGCGGTCCTAAATACCTGAACTGTAAAGATGGCAGTTTGGGAAAGCAGTCGTTTCCAAGTTCTCACTCAACTACAACAAAATTACTTGAAAACTTTTCATTTCAAACAAGACAACAACAACAACAAAAAAAAAGAAACATTAAAGTTAACCTTTAAATAAGTGATAGGACCACCTCATACCACAAAATGCACCCTAAAAGTACCTTCAACTTAACATGCTGAGTGGAAAGACGAGAGCTAAGCTACACTGCAAAAAGTCAGCTTTCAAAAACAAGAAAAAAATATACAAAAATTGGGGGAATATTACTTAAAATAAGCAAAATTATTTGCCAACAGAACAATAAATTAGGCTTGTCAAGATTTTCAAAAACAAGTAAATATATCTTACCTTAATGAACCCAGAAATACCTTAAAATTAGTCAGTTTAAAGTAGGCTACTGT
>OMNN01082902.1:0-22375 GCA_900302755.1 Chromis chromis | reverse complement strand
GCCTACCCCCGCAGGAAAATGCACCCCACCACATGGTAACAACATCAAACAATCAGGAACATCTTGAGGAACATGACAATGGCCCAAGATGTTGATTTGACCTCCAAACTTCCTAGAGCCCATTCTGATCAAGCATCAACAGGATGCAGTGGAACAAGTTGGATTGACAGAGGCCCCACTGCACAAGCCAGAGTACCCAAAGGATCCACTGCCAACGTCCTGGTGCCAGACCCCATAGGACACCCTGAGAGGTCCTCTTGTCCATGCCCAATGGTTCAGAGCATTTTTGACCACATAAGGGAGACCAGGGAGACCAGGGAGGCCTGATCGGTGTATATTGCAAAGGGAATATGATGGCGTCACAATGGATTTCACAAAGCAACTTACCATAAGGACACTACTGCTTGACTCCCCACCACTGTCTGCTCAGCTGTGATGCATTCTCTGCTACATGTGCTGCAGACAGTGCAAAGAATATGTAAATAATGGAGTAAGGGTTGCTCTGCTGGACAAACTATATCTAAATTACCTCAAGCATCACTTTCCAGCACTATATTCTCTAAGAAAACAAACGTTTTCAAGTTGCACTTGTATACACTGGTACTGACATCATCTGTGATCGGTCAATAAACCACCAACTGATATCTGGATTGTTTTCTAATGGTGGAGGCACATGTTGTCCCCCCTGAAGGTATAGATGTCTGCAGTGTAAATTATCCCAGACGACAGAGAGCAAGCCCTTATCACTGGAAGAAAGTCGGACTCGAAAGCCGTCAAATGGCTGTGATAAAATGTATACGTAAATCTACATTTTTATTGTGAGTCCCTCTGTTTCTTTATACACACAGTCCATGAACCTGTATCACAAGCTATCTTCTTCTGCTCTTCACTCCTTTCGCAAACAGCGTCCAGGAGCCCCTTTCTGGAAAATGAATTCATTTCACAACACTGTCGACTATGCCATCAAATTACTTTCTATTTCTATTGTTCAAATAAACGTTTTTGCCTCTCTCTCTTCTTCCCAGGCAGCTCCGCTCTAAGCACACACATCTACACAGCCGCAGAAAGAAAAAGCAATATTCTCGGTTGAAAATAAAAACCAACATTTTTTTTTTTGTCTCCTTCCGTTCCCTTCGGTTCATATCTGAGAGCAATTCTTCACAGCAGTACAGGGAGGTGCATTTATCGCGAGCCAAGTCACGGCCTCACAATGTCCCGTAATGGCTGTATGGATTCAAAACAAATAAAAAGAGCTGAGGTCATTTGTTACAGACTGTGAGTCATAATGTGTGTCCTTGCTGTCTACATGCCATGTGTGTGTGTGCGTGTAGACATGAGTTGAATCCAAGTAGCCGTGTGAAACAGCGAGGAACAGATGTTCTCTGTATGGTCAGAGAGAGGCAGAGAGCTTGACATAAAGCTATTCTATTAATAGCTGCTCAAAGGCAGCGAACATCCACAGAGATGAAACATAGGAGGAAAAGAAATCTATTTCTGATAAGAGGCCATATAGGATCTTGATAAATGACAGGGGCAGATGTGAAAATAATACCACATCACTGTGTGTGTGCCTATGTGAGCGAGACCCTCGACTGGTTGCATTTGATGAAGTGATTTTCTTGATTCTTACTTTATCCCTACAGCGACTGCACTGCTGCAAACTCACATACTGACACTATATTACTGACATCACGTATACACTTATATAAAATATAGGCCTTCCTAAGGTGTTCCTAAGCCTAAAAGCAACCCAGCTTTGAACATCATTATATTTACTATACACTGATCAGCCACAGCATTATGACCACTGACAGGTGAAGTGAATAACATTGATCATATTGGTACTATGTGGTGTTCTGCTGGAAAACCTTGGATTTTAAGATCCATGTTGATGAGACTTAGACACCCAAATAAACATTGTCCCAGAACAAGCACACTCCTTCATGCAAATGGAAATCCCAAATGTCACTCCCACAGGAAAATGCACCCCACCACATGGCAATAACATCAAACAATCAGGAACATCTTGAGGAATATGAAAATGGCCCAAGATGTTGATTTGACCTCCAAACTTCCTAGACCCCATTCTGATCAAGCATCAACAGGATGCAGTGGAACAAGTTGGATTGACAGAGGCCCCACTGCACAAGCCAGAGTACCCAAAGGATCCACTGCCAACGTCCTGGTGCCAGACCCCATAGGACACCCTGAGAGGTCCTCTGGTCCATGCCCAATGATTCAGAGAATTTCCCCCACAAGGGGGACCAATGCAAATATTAGGCAGGTGGTCACAATGTTGTGGCTGATCGGTGTATATTCACTATATGTGTATTTTTTGCATGTAAATCCCTACCAGTTAAATCTAGCTCCAGTTACTTGATGTTCTAAGGACATGAGTGGCTGCTATTAGAATTATTTTCCAAAAGACTTTGCAAATTTTTGACAGTGAAAGACAACAGAATGCAAAACAAAAGAGAAAATTAACCTCTATTTAGACAGCTAAGAACTAAACATGCGTCCTTCTTGCTGTGTCAGGGACAAATCAGTCGAGTATAATATCTTGCAGACTAAAAACCTCTTACAGAAACTTAATTAATACTGGATCATTTTACAAAGCGTCGTGTTCAAGGACGATGTTAAATGCTAACTTTAATCAATTAGTCAAACAATACCATCAACTGCAAGTACAGAATGGTTGAGATTTGTTTAATGTTATGGCTCCCAAAACACTATGTTTAGGGTATGTGTAAGGTAGAGTTTACACATGCAACGAAAAAATTAAAATGTTTAAAGCTGTAGTAGGCAGCATTCTGGGAAATGAATGTCAGAATATTCAAATATACAGCCATTCTGCTAGATATTCAAGGCACAAATCAATATTAATTGGTGATTTGATCCCCAATATGTTGCGTCAAAGTCCTCCATCACATCTTCTTCTCTCCATGGACATTGTTGCTCTGTCTGAGCAGTAAAAAGCCCACTGATTGGCTAAAACTTCCAATTACAGGCGAGATATTCTAAAGACTGACAAATAGAAGTCTAGTTTCTTCTCTGGGTACTTGAATTACAATACGCTTAAAGGTCAGTATGGAATTTATGCCCAATGATGCCAAAAAAGGCTGCCAATATTGCAGTTCTGAGTTTTAAATGCACTGCCCGTTAGCAGTGGTAAATTAAGGGGCCTTTACATTGACATTCTTGATCAATGTCTCTGCTTCTAAATTCACAGTTTTTTACTAGTTTTGGAAACTCAAAGTTACAAAGTTGTCTTATCCTGCTGTACTTTCTCTGTTATTGTCACAGTGTTTACACTTCCTTCCCTCCAGATCTTTCTGTAACTCTGTGAAACGAAGAAAAATGCCAAAAAACTTCACAACCTCACTCTTCACCTTGGCACAAGATACACGGCTCCCAACACTGGCATTGAACGTTCGCCGTCAAAGCAATTTGCAGGGATATGCGGCCGCATATTCTCTCTTTGTGCTTCGTCTCCGAAAGCGGCTGTGCTCCTTGGACAAATGTTGAGGCTGCTGATGAATTTCAAAACTTCAACAGAATAAGACCTCCGAGTGAAGGCTGGGCGCCGAAGGAGCTGGAGGTAAACCGAGCCCAGCTTCACCCTCAGTCGGCATAACAAGGCTTAAACACAGACGTTCTAGTCAATGCAACTCATTTCGGCTCCGACGACACAGCCGTGACCCGAGCCTTTGTCTCGGACAAGAGGCGAGGTTGCTGATGTAATGTTACGCTCCAGTCGGTCGACGCCGCTCGACAATACACCGGGTTAGAAAGGTGAGCGATGAGAAGGAATGGATGGAGAAAAAACGGGAAATAGATCAGAGGAGGAAGGACGGTGTGGTGGGGTGATGATCAGGGTTCTATTCAGGAGCTCTCAGGTCAGTGGAAAAGGTGGGGGAAGGCAATTCTAGCTTGTGAAGGACTCTGAAAACAACCCCGATTCAGGTGAAGGTTTGTTTTTGTTAACGAACACGAGGAGCTATTATATGATCTGTATTTCTGCAAGCAGAGGAGCAGAGATGCAAAACGTTATTGAATTATGGCTGTATTATTGCTAAACTCAAGCGTACTTAACCCCAGGGCTTCGGCTGTTATTTCAGGTGCTTACCAGCAGCCATATGTGTTAAACATACGAAGCTCCATTTAAAATCCTCATGAGCACCGAATTAGAAGAGCAGATGAGCCCAATTTTCGATGTTTATGATGTGTAATTGCTAGAATTTGCTCTTGTCAGGCAACAAAAGAAAAAAAAGAACTGAAAGCTAGTCAGGAGGATGAAAGCTATAACAATAGAGGGAAAGATAATATCAAATTCATTTAAAGCACGAAAAAGCAGAAAGAATCGACGGCAAATTTGGGAAGAAATAGTGCAGAAGACAACTGCAGACATCCAGTGTAACTCCTCTCACTTGCTCCTCAAGCACTTTGCACTCTCAGCAGTGACAGCTAAAATCCTTTCCTGTCTGTATATGATCTCTGCATTTTGTTTCTTCAGACGCCGCGCATTAATAATGCACAATCACACTCCCTCTCTATCACAGATGAATGCAGGAGCTGCCATGTTCAACTCAGAGCAACCCAACAATCACAGACACGCCATTTCCTATTCCCAACCCACCTCTGAACCGAGCGGTAAACTGCAAGCCCCCATCCACATCAAAGAACAACATGTCAGAGCACCCCCCCGAGATTTCGGCGCTTAAGGTTGGGGCGGTTAAAAGCCGCCTTTTCAGCCGGAAACACATGGCAAGGATGAATCCGAGCGAAAAAAGCAAAGTTTGGAAGAGGCAACAGGAAAGTGTTTTTTTTTTGTTCTGTGAAAAGTGCAGGAATAACAACGACGTGTGCTTTGTTGAGTTGTGGGTGGTTTTCGGTTGCTGATGTGTAAACCTGAGAATCTGTCACCAGTCATTACCCGCAAGGAAACTCTGCCCTCTATAGTGCATCTGGTGTAATAATGATCAGGTTATGTGCCAAAGTGAATGCACTGATTATCATCAACATTGTTATCAGATACGGAACAAACTAGGCATTTATCCTATTGGCAAATCACCTGCCTGTACATGATATCCTGCCATCACCCTGTCAGCTGCAGCACAGTACTGTGGAGACACAAACCAGCACAGTAAGCTGGAATCTGAAGCTGTTTAGGAGCCATTTTGCAGAAATATATCCAGACAGATGAGGCCTGATGTGTGGAAATTGGTTGGGCTGCTCTGTAAACTTGGCAGTGGCATTAAATGAGCATCTTTGTTATATTATATACTCTCGACATCTAGTTATAAGATCCAATCTTGTGCCAACATTCCATCAATCTGCAGCAAACATTTACTTTTATTATCAATTATTCTGCCGGGAATTATTTTGTCGTAACTGTATTTATCTTTGAGCATCAACCTAAAATCAAAAATACACTCAGTAGCAAAGTAGAGAGTGGTTGTTATTTTATGCTCATTTTAAAACAGTGATTCCCAACAATGATACAAATATCCCAATACACAATTACAAGATTAGCTCAACTCACCAGAAAAAAAACCTGAAACTGCAATTTAAAGAACTGAGAGAACCTGAATCGGTTTAAGCAGAAGCACTAACAGTGAACTAAAACTATATGCAGCACAAATACACAACCAAAAGCAATGCATACATGATTAAAATATACAAATAATAGTAATAAAGTGAATAAATTGTTGAAGCTACTTACAAATATGGTGGACAGTTATAATATTTGGCCAGTATGGAGAAGTACGGACAATTGGAAACAGCTAGCTAAAAGACCAGCTAACAGTTGAAATTGTTAGCTAACGATATGGATTAAAAATTTTAAGTGTTAGCCAAATATAATGGATAACTTTTCAAATAGGTAGTTATAATTAGAAATAAATAGTGGTAAATATTCACTAAAAGTATGACTAGCAGTTGAACTTGTTTGCTAACAGGATAACAGTTGAAAGTATAAACTACAAGTGGATGAACAGCTAAAATTGCCAAACAGAAGTGGATGTTTTTTGCTAAAAGTATGAATAAACAATTTGAATTTTCTAGCTAACAATATGAATAAACAATTGGAAAGTGTGAGCTCAATGTATGGCTAAAAGTTGAAATTGTTAGCTCACAATGTGGTTAAGCAAATGAAATCATTAGGTAGACCAAACTGTGGTAACACAAAGCTATCATTAGGACTAAACTGTGGAAATTATTAGCTAAAAGTATGGCTAGCAAGTGAAATGATCATCTAATAGTATAGTTGAAACTGTTAGCTAAACGGGGACAAATACCTAAAATAGCCAAACAAATCGATCAGTAAGTGGAAGTGAAAAAAAATCACTGCTTAAAAAGAGACTGCCAGACATAAGTGAAATACACATTTACTAAAAATAGTTGTCCATTAAGTTCTGCCGATGGTGATTCAACTAATTGAACAATGGTTTCAGCTTTAAGTCAAATTTCATTAGTAATTTCCTAGAATACCTTTAAGGTGTATTAACTTGCAATCCTTTATGTAGTTGTACAGTATGTGAAACAACTGGAGTGACATTAGCTGTTTGCACAACAATGAAAATATACATGTTTGATGAACATGAAGGTAAATAACAGCAAATATTATCAATTCCAGGTATGTAAAGCTGCAGATAATCATCTTCTGTTAACAGCTGCACACCATGTGAGCTGCTGCTACAAGGACTGGACTTAATAGCACTTCTATCCACATGACCTCTCATTCATGCATTCACACGCAGCAAGTTATTATGGGTGACCCTGACCTTATACCACTACAGGTCCTACTCAAATACTCCAGCATAAACAGGAGGAGCCAGAGATTGAACTTATACCTGATAATATATAGCTGATAACACTCTGGGACGTGTGTTGAAAGTGTTGAAATCCATCTTTAAAATGTGGAACAGACTCTGACACTTGATCTTAATGTTTACCACTGTTAAATTCTCATATTTATACCACCACTGCCAATGGAGAATTCCGTATTTCTTGCTTGTTTATTAATCAATTTCTTTATGTTTGCTCATATTTGGGGAGATGCTAAGCTTCTTTGAACCCACTGACAACAAATGCAATGCTAACTGCCTACTAAACAGCCAAATGTGTGCCTCTAACAACAAACACTGTGGGGAAAGTGCTTCTGCGAACTTGCAGAAGAAAATGCAAAGCGCAAGTACACATTTAATGTTAGGGGACACACACTCTCCCTGAATATATAAACACATATCATGAGTGAATACAGAATAAAAAGGGTAACGTGTTATAGCATTTGCACAGTGAAAGAGCATCATTATATTACCTACAGTAAACCTTATAAACCAGATCGGGCCTCTGCTGTGATCCCCTCCTGGTGTGAGAAGGCTGGGTCACATCCTCCCTTTATGTCTGTTACAGACACGATTCATCTTTTATTACATAATATACTATTCAATTATCCGCCTCTGGTTTTGATCGCGAGTCTCTCTCTGTGGGTCCCTTTGCCTTTAAGCGAAATGCTTTATCTTGTCTGTCGCCGTCCCTTCCTCCCACTGTCCCTCTGTCTCACTACTTCCCTTTCATCATCCCTCATCCTCGCTATCATTGATTTAACCTCACTTTGTATGACTGGCCTTCAGTCCCCGCAGACCCTGCCTTCCAGAGCCGAGTTTGCTTCCGCCTCAGAAATGACACAGCTCACTCTGAGACAGGAACAGGACAGCCTCTAGTGGTGCACCAGCGGCACTTCAAGTGAGGATTTGTCCCTCACTAAGCTCAAATGTAGCTGAGAGACACTGGCATATTCACCTCAACATGAGCTCTTAAAAGGCCTTTGAAGGGTTTTAAAGGCTGCCACATGTTCCCCAGACCCCAATATGCTTGATACATGGGGTAAATTCACTGCAAGATGCTGCAGTTGACAAGAATTCTGTGTCAAATCACACGAAATAGAGTTGTATATCGATTCTTAACGTTGAAGAAAACCTGCAGTAGTAAACACACCTGGCATAAGACAAGACAAGACAAGACAAGATAAGACCTTATGAATACTAAAGGTAATTCTTGTGCCAGATATTGCTTTGAAAAAACAAAGTGACATAACATAAGAAGCACATGCAGTACATAAAAAGTAGAAAAGCAATAAGATATTAATTTAGACTCCTGAGCAAACAACTTTTCAAACTCACAAGCAGACCTTTACATTAATTTTTACACTTTAAAAACACACAATTAGCTGCACACATATCATGAGGTCTGAAGCAAACCTGGAGTAGTAAACACACCTGGCTAAATTCAAGCTAAGCTAAGCTAAAAGTACAACTTAAGTTGGCAAACATCCCCATTGTGGATCTATAACTGAACAAGCCATAAAATAAAATAAAATAAAAAGAGCCTACAATAAATCAGCTCAAATAAAAGATATGTTAAAATCATACATTTATGATGGAAATATATTGCAAATATAATTATATTACTGATCAAAGATATTACAAAACAAATATCACACTGGACTGAGTTGGATAATAGAACCAAAAATGTTAGGAGCAACATTAATACGCTAAAGCAGGGCTAGTTAAAAGAAAATATTTAAGGAAATATGAGTAGATAAGCTAAGCTAAGCTAAACTAAGAAAATATAAGACTTTTTGAATCCCAAATTAAATTCTTGTGCAAGATATTGCTTAGAAAAAACAAAATGACATAACATAAGAAATGCAGAAATGACTAAGAAGTGGAAAAGCAATAAGACATACATTTAGGCTACTGAGCAAACAACTTTGCAAACTCACAAAGAAGCTGATTAAACAGACCTTTACATCAGTTTTAAAGTTTAAGAAAACATATCATGAGGTCTAAAGCAAACATGCAGTTTGCTTTAGAACCTGGCTGAATTTAAGCTAAGCTAAGCTAAAATAAGCCAATGTAAGATAAGATAGATCCCGAAGGTAATTCTTGTGCCAGATATTGCTCTGAAAAAGCAAAATTACATAACATAAGAAATGCAGAAATGCCTAAAAAAGTGAAAAAAGCAATAAGATGTAAATTTAGGCTCCTGAGCAAACAACTTTGCAAACTCACAAAAGAGCTGACTTTGTTGGAAAAAAAGAGCAACCAGATATCATCACATAATACTGGACTCTCATGTTGAGATTCATTCGGCCATCAGTCATGCTTTCATGTGAGTCACATGTAGTTTGCAGCAGGAATGCCTCAGCGTTATTTGCCTCTCTGCCGTTTCCCCTCCCTAATCTTAGAAAACATTGCGTCCGGTCATAAATAATGACTAAATCAGCACTCCAGTTTTCTGACCCATAAAAGTGAAAACGCGGCGCAGCTCTTAAGGCCCTGCGCTGTTTGTGTGTGTGCATTTGTGTAGAAGCTATGTGTACGTGTCAGGGAGATGGATAGGAGGGAGGAAAAAGGAGTTCTGCTTAAAACCCAGCAGAGGAGCATTTTGGCGGCTGCACACACACACACACACACGCACACACAGTGAAAATGCCTGGTGAAGAGGCCGGATATGAATTCATTTTACGCCGAGATGAAGTTATTAATGCCTACCATCTGTTATCGTCAGCTAGCTGCCAGACGAGCAGTGGCAACACAAAGAGGAATGCAGCACCCGGTTGGAGAGTTGCACACGTCAACGCTGAGACACATGATGCCACCGTGGTATTGATGAATTGCCCTTTTTCGGAGTTATCTATAGCCGATCCTCCGTTTACTAAGCACCGGTTTGCCCATTTGTGCAAAATACAGCTTCCAAAAGACATCACAAAACACGTAATAGTGACAGGAAGGAGCCTAGAAAAGGTTCAACAATTACTATTATCTTTATTTTAGCAGCCTTCAGAAAGGACAAATTTGATTGTGTCATTATTTTTCGCAAATCCCTTCAGGATTATCTCATGTTGTCACCCCACCTCTGCGCATATTTAATCACTGTTGGAGATTTAAAGAGGAAGCCGAGGGAATAAACTGTTTTTTTGTGTGTGCATATTTTTGCTTCATGTTATTAGATTCCACCTTGCAAGGTTGTTAAAAAAAGCTGCATTAATTACAGAACTATTTTTATGCTTTCCTATACATTATACACACATGCACATATACATATTTATATATAGAATCTTTAACACGAATCCATTAAAGCTCCATCTAATCATGTGACCTCGCTCTGATTGGACTTCAGCTCCTGATTTGGTTAGCGAGAGCTTCCGGATGATAAATAAACCATCCTGGCATTTTACACCCCGCTGGCTGCATAATTCACCGCTGGGGAAAACGGTGCACATGCGAGGGTGTCATGTTTGATCAACATGAGGCGTTCGAGGATTTGTTGATGAATGGGAAATTAGCTCGACGAGGAGCTGGAGGTCGAAGGGGCTTGTCGCTGAATATTTAGTCTATGAAAGTAATCAGGGAAGGTTACCGCTGATGAGAGACGAGAGGGAACAATTACATCTGCCGTCTTTGGTTCTTTTCTTCCACTGCAGGAATCCGAAAATCCCACAGATCTCCAGATGCCACCCTGAATCGAGTGCGCAGACTGATGACTCCATCCTTCAAGTGCCATTATTGATCACTCACCGACTATTTACTCATCAACACTAAAATAAAGCCGACCCTGGCAAGCAGCGGTTCTGTAATCAGATAGAATTAGACAAGTAGCAGTTCATTATTCCAAGCTAATTAAGACCAGATCAGTGGGAATACAACACAGACGGTTGCTACTTTTATATGCATTCATTCACCTGGCTGCCACTTGACCTAAGCGGCTTACATGAACTATTCTTACATGAACTTTGCCGATGGCTTCATGTGTCACAGCTGGAGGCAGGTTGGTTTAAAAGGCTACAGCCACGTTAGCAGCTCTGTGAGGCTACAAAGAACTAAATGCAAAGACCAGCTTATGCTAACATGCTCACCGTGACCATGGTGAGTGTTGACTGTGGTCACCATCTTGGTATACTGTCAGCTAACTTTGCTAAATAGCACTAAACGCAGAGTACAACTGAGAGGCTGATAGGGATGCCATTAGTTTAGCAGCTAAACCGTAAGATAGCACCAGATTAACAGTTAAGGGGTCACCAAAGTCTTCAAAAACCTAAAGGAGAAGTCCAGTTGCTTTCTACTGAAGCTCCTATGATTACCATGACCTGAATGACGAAGAATCTACACAGATATCTACAAAGTTATTACAATTATTCCTGAAGGGGATACGACCATCTGTACCCAATTTCATGGCAATCTGTCCAACAGTCGCTAAGATACTGCTGGTGAAACTAGAGAATAAGTCGGAAGGATTCATCCTCTGGGAACCATGATTGTCTGTACAAAACTTCACAGCAATCAATGCAACAGTTGCTCAGATATTAAAGTGTGCTTGTTCTGGGACAATGTTTATTTGGGTGTCTAAGTCTCATCAACACAGATGTTAAAATCCAAGGTTTTCCAGCAGAACACCACATAGTACCAATATGATCAATGTTATTCACTTCACCTGTCAGTGGTCAGAATGTTGTGGCTGATCGGTGTATGTGCTGAAGTAAAATTCTGAATGCAGGGAAGAGTAGTATTTTTACATAGTTGTATTAGCTCTTTTGCTTGTATAAAGTGAGTGATTATTATGGTTCATTATGGGAATATGCATTCTTAACATGGAGAACTTCATTGTCGGGACTAGAAACGAATGTCTGGCACAGAACATTAACAAATGAAGGATCCAAACTGTTTATTGATCCAAATAAGTCCTATTAAATTAGTAAATTACACTGCTGCACCATGACATTACACACCTACAGGCTTCTATCGTGTATAATTATCTGAATGAACTTCCAGAATTTCACTTTATATCTATATGAGTTCACAAAGACAGATGAAAAGTTTAAATTGGTGAGGAAAATGCACACACTGCATAGTGCTGGTAATGGCAATCAAAACAGACAGTAATTTCTATGATATACAGTAAGACAAACACTAGTACAACTCAGATGCTGCTGTTTGTGTCATTCAAAAGGGACCGTCATCTCTCAGTGGAATTACTACAGTAGGATCGGCAGTTTTTGTGTTAAACAGCAGTTTAAAAATAGAGCCATCACCGCGCTGTCTTTCGAGAGCAATCGAGAAAAAAACATTAAAATTAGAAGCCTGGTACGGCATAATGTAATAAGGAGCAGTGAATCTGCCCAGCGAGGGTAAAAAATGATTCCCATGACTTATTCAGAGCTCTATTATACTCCAAAATAACCTCCACAACTGCTGACACAGGGGGAAAAGAAGGGGGGATATAAAAGCATGTTCCGTGATATACTGTGTATTTACTGCTTTTCTTTTCACCGTTCCTCATCGTTGTTATTTGTGTTATCATAAAAACCTGAATCTAATATCAGGCAGCTTATTAAAAGGGCATTCTGGGGCTCGGCTTGTCTCATAATCCAGACCCGGGAAAAAAAAATCTGTGCAAGCGTTTGTGTGCATGTTTGACAGAGAGATAAAACAAGAGACTGTGTGTGTGCATTAATGTGTAGCTGTGGATTCATTCTTCTTTTTCCCTCCTTAATGCAAAAGCCATTAGAAGGCAGGAGTAAGATGAGTTGGGGAGTGTAAAAAAAAGAGAAAAAAAAGTGCAACTGTGCGACAAAACTACACACACACAAGAAAAACACGTTCACCTCGGTTTGTGTTGAGGTCTGAATCTCAGCCGGATACCTCCCGAGTCTCGTTACGATCGCGCTGATCGTGGCAGACGCAGACTCGCAAAACAGAGCTGTTTACTCTCGTAATGGGGTCTGCAGAGGAAAAACAAAATCACACCGCAGGGACGGAGCTCTGACTGAAAGTAAAGATCTGTTTCTGCTTTTTTCTGCCATCAGAGAGGAGGAAACGTACTTTCAAATGAAGTTGGCTTTACATACACCGATCAGGCATAACATTATGACCACCTGCCTAATATTGTGTTGGTCCCCCTTATGTGGTCAAAAATGCTCTGAACCATTGGGCATGGACAAGAGGACCTCTCAGGGTGTCCTATGGGGTCTGGCACCAGGACCAGGGCAGTGGATCCTTTGGGTACTCTGGCTTGTGCGGTGGGGCCTCTGTCAATCCAACTTGTTCCACTGCATCCTGTTGATGCTTGATCAGAATGGGGCCAATGCCATGTGGTGGGGTGCATTTTCCTGTGGGGGTAGGCCAGTGACATTTGGGATTTCCATTTGCATGAGGGAGTGTGTTTGTTCTGGGACAATGTTTATTTGGGTGTCTAAGTCTCATCAACACGGATGTTAAAATCCAAGGTCTTCCAGCAGAACACCACATAGTACCAATATGATCAATGTTATTCACTTCACCTGTCAGTGGTCAGAATGTTGTGGCTGATCAGTGTGGCAGATAGCATGCAGAGTGACGAGAAAGAGAGAGGGGGGAAAAAAAGAAGAAGAAAACATGTTTGATTAGATTGTAATGAGTTGTTTCGCCAGCCAGGAATCGTCATCAGAGAGGATTTCAGACTAAGATCACTATCAAATGTATTGACAGACAAGGATTTAGCCCCGCACTGGAGAATAAGTCAAGCTTGCGCCAAACATAAGCGATAATGAGTTGTTTTAAATGCGTTGTCTGTTTGAGGGGAAACTAATTCCTTGGTCTGGAGTCTCCCGCGCTCAGAACAAACACCGATCAGTAACTTGTTATACGACTGGAAGTTTAAGCGGAGCGATCTGATATGACAATATTGTAATTCAATAGTTCTGCCGCTGCTAATTTGGAGCTACAGCATCTGTGGCTATAATCACAATGATGAGTTTAATTGCGGCAATGAATCCATATTTATGCGTGCATTATGCAGTATCTGTCTATAAGTCAGACTATTTCTGCTTTGATTGGAGCCTATTGCAGCATGCGGTTTGTAAAATGCAGCAATAAAACCCACTGTGCTACAGAGAGTAAAACTTTGCTCATTACAGTGATGGGAGGTGAAAAAAAAGCATTATTACTAATACGTTTATAGAAGTTTTATCAAGGAGAGAAACCTCTTTAAACCTCCCTGATGGCTTAATTTAAATAACTGACCAAGGCCAATTATCCAGCGTTGGATAAAAAGCAAAGTTTAGTTAAAAGTCCAAAACATGATAAAAGATTTGTGTAGCAAAATTTTCAGATTTTTTTTTCCATTCTGAGCCAATTAATGATCTTGTTATGCTTTAGGGGAGGCCTGACCCTGAGGTCTGGATCAACTGGTTTAAATTAACCAGCAGTATGAAGCAGTTTGAGTTTGAATGATTTGGGGAAAATCTAATTACCAAAAGTCACTGGCCTACCCCCACAGGAAAATGCACCCCACCACATGGCAAAAACATCAACCAATCAGGAACATCTTGAGGAACATCACAATGGCCCAAGATGTTGATTTGACCTCCAAACTTCCTAGACCCCATTCTGATCAAGCATCAACAGGATGCAGTGGAACAAGTTGGATTGACAGAGGCCCCACTGCACAAGCCAGAGTACCCAAAGGATCCACTGCCAACGTCCTGGTGCCAGACCCCATAGGACACCCTGAGAGGTCCTCTTGTCCATGCCCAATGGTTCAGAGCATTTTTGACCACATAAGGGGGACCAACACAATATTAGGCATGTGGTCATAATGTTATGCCTGATTGGTGTACATAGAACTGCAGGTACATCCGGTATACTATTTTTTGGTCAGAATGTTTTTGCAAAACTATTTCGCTATAGTTGTTGTTCCCATACAGATGTATTTTAACACACAACCACCTCCCATTTAACCAGACCAACCAAAAACAGTTTACACTGATTTGGTAGCAATTCGAGATTTGGTATTATTGTCATTCCGTATAGACAGTATAAAATGCATCTGTTTTTTTAATGAGAATAAAGAATGTTTGGACATGATTGCAGTGGATTCAGTTGAAGTTCTCCTGCAGGCTCTTACTTTGAAAATCTCTGGAAACAAGTGGTACAAAGTAGACGGAAACTAAAGGCTGTATGGACACAGTGGATGTTTTAACTAGGTGGTTGTTCTGTCATTTGTATCGTGCTTATCTTATGAGCTTTATCAACAGATTTTAGTTAATTGATGGGTATATTAGAAGTTATACTGCATATAAGTCTAGACTTCTACCTGGGAGTCTTGCCTGCATAAGTAAATAAGAGTGAGTGACCAAAAAATATGACTAGCTTACTTTTCTTCCTTTATCTCAGGCGATTTATGAGTTTTTAAAGGTTTTTCAAACACCTTTTGTAGTTGACAGTTTCGAGGGAACTCTTCCGTCTTCTTCAGAACGTCATCGAGATGTCGGGTGATGACGTGCCTTATCAGCTGATGTTACTGAGGCGTGGTCGACCTGTCAGATTTGACAGGTTGACCACGCCTCCTGCTGTCTAATCGCCCCGCCTCCAAGACGGCGCTCCAGGTGTGGGACAGGTTGTTGTAGGCTCCCTCATCCCTGTTCATCGTTCAGGGGGCACGTTTCCTGATCTCCTCGGCGCGGATGACTCTGGCTTCACTGTCAACTGTCAACGACAAAAGGTATTTGAAAAACCTTTAAAAAAAATCATAAATCGTCTGAGATAAAGGAAGAAAAGTAAGCTAATTAGACAAATTAAAGGCGGAATAAACTTGTTTATACTAAAAAATATGACTATTTAGACAACAGGGATTTGCCACACTGAAAAATGTATTAACAAGACCCTGGGCCATCCAAGTAGGAACAGTCTCTGTTTGGCCAGGCCTATAAAAATAGTCTGGCTGTGCCAATGCAAAAGATGCCAATTTAAAGCACTTTGGATGGTTGTCTTAGTCTTATAAATGACCCTCTTGCCATGCTTGTCATCTTAGTGTAGCATGCTAGCGTGCTACTTTTTGCTAATTAATGCTGTGTTTACAGTAGTTTGGTTTTGTATGTGAATTTTGTTACAAACTTTTGATCCACCTGTGGCGCAGGTTAATGAAATAACTGTTAACTAACACTTAACTCTACGAAAAAAATGTCAGATGATTATCAAAATTAATATGATTTATCCTCTGGGGACCATGAATATCTGTACAAACATTTATAGTATTTATACACAGAGATTATTTTTTGTGCGTCAATGATTAAAAAATACAAATTTAAAAAAAGACTAAATCACACTTCATCATCACATATGATATCCATTATATCCACAATTGACATTTCTAGAATCATCTAGAACCATGCCACTGTCATGGCTAAAAAAAAAAAGAAAAAGAAAAAAAGAAGAAAAAATGTAATTGATCTTATTCCCTTAATCCTACAAAGATAGGATTTTAAAAGTTATTTTTCTTTGTAGCCCCATCAGGAACGTGACAGGTTTGGTAAAGACTAAAATGTCACATGGCATTTTAATCATTAAAGAATAGCAATAAATACAGGTAATTAAATAGTAAATTGAATAAACTGCAAAGTAATTCTTTATCTGACGTTTTAATGGGAAATAAAAATTTGCAGAAGAAATTTTACATTCAAAAGACCTGACTTCAAAGTTTGTCTCATTGCTTTAATGCTAATTAAACTGAGAGGATGTTCAGAGGCCTTTGACCACATATTTTATTTTTTTAATAGTTCAAATGTTTGAAGTGATTATTATGAGATAAATGTGATATTTTGTGTCCATCAATATACAATTAAAGGGAAAACCAAATGGCAGGTCAGTGTCTTTAACAGACTATTGGCAGGCTGCTGTTCAGCTAAATCAAATAGGTGACACAAGCTAGATAATTTTAAAACTACACATAAGTGTGTGTAAAACAGCTGAATTCTCTCAACGCCATTATATTTAATCATGACATAAAGTGTATAATCCATAGTGCTACACAAAATCTCAGCTTTAATTGTCACAACCCGCCTCAAAGAATATAAAAGTAATTTATTTTCCCCAAAAAGGCAAAGAACAACCCCTGAGTCATCAATGACATCAACATAACAATAATGTAAAGCATGCGTGAATGTGTGTCAGTGTCTGTATGCCTGTAGAACAAACCAAACAAAAGAAACCATGCTGTGGCTGTCTGTGTAGAGTCTCAGTCATCCAGTTCATAAGAGACTGAGTACAAAGCAACTGGACTTCTCCTTTAGGTTCTTGAAGATGTTTAACCTCACATCCAAGAGGCTTCTTCATGCTTTTGCTGTATCTGCAAAGGGAGAGCGTGACTTCCTGTTAGTGAACAAGAACTAAACTGTAAAATGAGGGAGTTTTTTATTTACTGAGCAGAGCACACAGGGCCCAGGTAAGACTCATGCAGCTTGTAACCTGCAAAACACAACCAAAAGAACAGGGACACCTCATGCACAGGTCGAGGAGTCGTCACAATATAGACAGAACTGTGTGGGAGATATACCCACATTTAACACTGTTAAAATGAAAAGAATCTAAAGTAATTGGACACTTGTCTAGTAAATGTAAAATGGTAAATGACCTGGTAAAGACAAGCCACAAAAGAGAGCTGCATGGTGAAGAAAACCCCTTTATGACTGCAGATAATGTTGAGAAGGCACTCCATGATTTAGGCATGTTTCATTTTCTTGCTAAAACTCACAGGAGGATACTTCATGATTTAGAAAGACAACAATCTGGAGCATAAAGCCAAAGCAAATGTTATAGGAATAGCTTGGACAATGTGCAGCTTTCTGTTATTCTATTTCTAACCACAGAGTGGCACCAGAGATCCTTGAACATGAGGGGGTCACTCCCATATTCACCCCACGCCACAGGCTTTGTCTTTGCTTTGTCTGTCACAGCATTTGGTACACTCTGTTTTTAAGGGTGATTTTATGAGTACATTTATTTTTGTCTTCATAGACAAATGTATACAGACACTCATGCATGTACTCATATGTGATAACTGACTCTCTCCTTTCAAAAATCAGTAATATAATCGGGCTAAAAGAGCCTTCACTGTTTTGGGGAGGAGTCCAGAAGAGTGGACAAGATTTAATAATCTGTGTGAGCATCAGCTTGAGTTCATGACTGGGAAGTTTCAATGACAATTAAAACAAAATCAAAAATAAGTCCTCAGTTGCACGTACTACATGGTATACTTTCCAAGACAGCAGCGGACAGTAGTGCCAAATCATTATCAAATCAATTCCTGCACCGTGAATTTGAGATACATGGTTTCATTGGAACATTACTGCAGCAAATAAAAATATTCGCAGGTATCATTTTCAATTTGAGGAATTTTCATGCTTATATTTCAGATGATGGATGACTGAAGGCAGTTTTAGAAGCATGCCGTGAAAAAGAAGTAGTGGAAGCATGACGCAAAAATAAGGTGGAAAGAAGAAAAGAGTGAAGAAAAAGTCAGTGGAAAAAGGAAGAGGAGAGAAAGTTGATATTAGTGATATTTTATAGGTGTGTCTAAACTGAAACTACCAGATAAATAAAGTGTGTAAATGTACAATATTTCACTTGACTATGAAAAAACACACAGTAAGTATAAGTATCTGAAATTTATAACCAATAAAGTACTTACTTATCAAAAGATGTCTGACAGAAAACATGCATTATCCCTTATAAACAATGAAAAGGACACATGTTAAGCAGCAAATATTTAAGCTGATTTACATTCACACTATGCCAGACTGAAACTTATTATGGAAACATAGTTTTTAGGAAGAACTGACTAACATATGTGTCTATAAATCATCTATAACTGAGGATATTGTGGATATTATACTCAATTAATCACTAAACTTTGCTCGGTTCAAATCTGCAACCAGATATGACGCTAACATACATTTACATGGTGTGAGAAAGCTGCACACACACTCTGTCTCTCTCACACACATAGACATTTAGTCACAGTAATTAATGTGTGTGTTGAGCATGAAGAAATTGCAGTTGTGGGGGGTTGTTAATGTAGTTAAGGACAAAGGGCTGTCAAACAAACTGATTCTGCTTCACTGGCCCCCCTACAGGACACATTCCACACACAAGAAGGCCTGTCTCCAAACTCAAGGCCAACATTAATTGAAACATAAATATGGATTAGCTCATGAGGCTTTGTTATCTGAGTGGGAAAAGAGCAGTCTGTTCTCTAAAGCTGATACTGATGATACACAGTGTTCTCGTTTTCAGTCCAACTGTAAGCTTAGAAAGAACTTTAGTGTTGAATGTTTCCATGTAAAGTTTTAGTGTTTTGGTTCATTTTGATGAAATGAAAAGTAAAAAACTAGATTTTTTTCTTTACTTTCTGTCAGTCTTTCCTGAGCATCACCTCACCAAACCCAACTGTCAGCCATGAATGAGAGTAATTACATCATTATGCATACAAATGGGCTAATTTAACTTTTTTTTCTCGTCCAAATACATGACCCAATTTAAATAACCAATCACAGCTCGGTGGAAATCTCCTGAGCCAATGGGACGCTTGGTGCCGCCCACTTGTGTGCATAATAATAAGAGGCAGAAAAATAACACAAGAGGGTAAACTTGCTCTAGCCGCAGCTTGCTTTCTGTGCTTTGGAGATAACTTTGCCTCTCTAAAAACCTTCACCATGGTCGACTCCTTCTGCGCCACCTGGAAACTGGTTGACAGTGAGAATTTTGATGAGTACATGAAAGCACTTGGTGAGTAACAGCTGTTTTTTTGTTTTTTCCTCCTTTATTTTTCCACAGAAAATTTGCTGTGAATGAAGTCAGATCCTTAATTATATGCTTTTGTGAAAAAAATACAATTGAAGTGTTGTGTTAACAGCATCACCTCTCCTCTGTCCCTCTCTCAGGCGTGGGCTTTGCCACCAGGCAGGTTGGTAATGTGACCAAGCCGACTGTAATCATCAACCAGGAGGGAGACAAGGTCGTGATCCGCACCCAGAGCACCTTCAAAAACACAGAGATCTCCTTCAAGCTGGGAGAGGAGTTCGATGAGACCACTGCTGATGACAGGAACTGCAAAGTAAGTACATCTACTTTTTGTATACATACACAGTGGCTAGTCTGGAGACACTGTGTAGAGGGGAGGGAGTTAAACTGTACTTTAAATCATATAATCCTACTTATAAATTGCACAAAATATAATTTACTACAAGATTTAATTTGCATCATAAGTTTTTTCCCCCAAATAGATAATTTTTTGTTTTTTTTCTCAAATAGTGCAAAATGATTATTTCTTTTTATTGTATCTGTGGGTCAATAACAAGAGTGGACATCTTGAGATCTCTGGAAGTAAACCGACATTTGGGAGCAGTTTAATGCACTAATTTTCCGCCTCGTTCGTTAAAAGCGCTCCCCTTTCTTTGTTTTCAGTCCACGGTGACTCTGGACGGAGACAAGTTGGTCCACGTCCAGAAGTGGGACGGCAAAGAGACCAAGTTTGTCAGAGAAATCAAGGATGGCAAGCTGGTCATGGTAAGACGAACAGACCTCATCACATGTACTGTTTAGGTGACTTTAATGGAGAACATTTAGCAAAAAATCTTAAACTTTACTGTAGCCACATGGCCAGAATGAAGATATAGGGGTCAAATCCTCATCTAGTATATTTATTGTGCATATTTATGTATATAACTAAGAAAGAGACATACAGTCATATTATTTTCAGATCAATTTTAAGAAAGTATTATTAAATGCTCTTAGATAGCAACTTATTTTGCCGAAAATATTTCTCATTAATTACTCTTTTGTGTCGAAATCGTGGTAAATACAGAAAATATCATTTATTGTTAGTGGGCAAAAAAGTTTGCTTTTTCATGCTGTGAAGACAGTGCATAACTTTTAAGACATTATTTCAAGGATCATTTTAGCATTGAAAACAGGTGCAAGTGGTCTTTTTGAGCTCCTTGCATACATTAAAGGCAGAAATGGAGGAAATAAAAATATAACTAAGTACTAAAAAGTCTCAAAACACATATAAATAAAATTTATGAAATAATGTATTTGTCTGTCTTCAGCTTCAAATGCAGCCAAGAATCGATTTTTGTTGTGACAAATGAGCCTTCTGAATGTTTTTTTGCCTACCAGCTAGTGAACAGGAGCTGCCTCACTGGTTGTGGTTGTTAAATATTCTCCGCTCAACACCAGCACCGACCCATTAAACCTGCTCTGTTGGTAACGTTAGGTAAATTTAGGGAACCATGGTAACTGTCTTCTCTCCCCTGCAGAATCTGACCTTTGAAGACATCCATGCGGTGCGTACCTATGAGAAGGCATGAGTGCTCCGACCTACAGCGTCCCAAACCGGCCAAGAAGTGTTGATTTTATAATTATTGTTGACTGTATGCTTCTCTTTGCACTTCGTCCTCCTCCACATATACAAGGCCTGCAAGCTGCACATGTTTTGTAAGATTTTTTTTTTATATGAATACATTTCTGTCATGATGGATGGATCGTCTTTGCAACCCTGTGTGAAACATGAAATAAAAACACACAGAATGAATCTTTGTCTCGTCTTTGCTGGGCTGAAATTGTTTTAAAATAGTTCCATTATTCACTATGATTGATGAGAGTATTTCACTAGAAGAATATTTAATCCCTGTGCAGTCCAAACCTGGAGCTCTGACCTTTCTGCAGAGGAGGAGAACATAAGAAACCTTGTCTGCATGAAGCCACAAAGTGTCACTATTATGACTGAAACATATTGTATTCTCAATGCACAATAACAGAATATGCAACAGTTTCTGATTATGACCAAGGCTGTGCATGTTTGAGAGCATTTTTGAAAATCAGTCCATGTCCAAAAAAGAAAGAAAGTACTTTCTAGTGCAAATCTAGAGGCATAATGTAGTAAAGCAACTCATCATTAGAGCAGACAGCTTGCCTC
Organism: Chromis chromis; assembly: GCA_900302755.1. NCBI lineage: Eukaryota > Metazoa > Chordata > Actinopteri > Pomacentridae > Chromis > Chromis chromis. The sequence goes on along the minus strand of OMNN01082902.1, from coordinate 580 downwards.
TGATTACTCCCTTAATGTAATTTAAACCTAGTTTTAAGCCCTCAGATGACTTCAGTTCTTACTTTTGTGGTGCATTTATTCAGGTATGTTCTCTAAAGGTCAGTTCACACAGACATATTTCATCATTTCCCTCTCATGGAATCTAGCTGAGCAAATATTGTGCATTTAATTAATAAAGATTTGAGATATTCAAGGGCAGTAAAGGACCTGCGTTCCAGTTACTCTGGATAAGACACAGATCTCAATGTTCACTGAGCTTTAACCGAAGAAACACTCTCCATGAAATCTGCTGACAGCAAAGTCTGTAGATTATCCAGAGTCAGATTGATTCTGGAAAGAGGTGTTTCTTTACAGTGACCATGAATCCATGTTTTCATTATCATAATGTATCAAATGATTTTGTGACAACGTGAAAGGGGTGGATTGTACATAGATGGGCTCAGTTTCCAGAGTATTTCTTTAGCTCTAGGACTAAGCTTAAACCTAATGTCTTGCTAACAGAGAGAATTTCCTCAGTTTTCATCAGCAGCATGCAGCTATTTTAATTTAAAAGACTTCTTAAACAATCAGTCTATCAATC
>OMNN01082900.1:0-12577 GCA_900302755.1 Chromis chromis | reverse complement strand
ACTAACCTATATTTACTCAGGTATCCATGTAGGAGAAGTTACATTCTCGCAAATGCAAAGAAAATAAACAAATAAGAAAAACTCATCTATACTGTCATACACACCGCTAGCTATTAACGACATATTAAACCATTCTGATAGTTTTTAACCAGTGCTTTCAATTTAAATATAATGGAACAAGGAATGTCTGGGGTTTGATTCCTCTATGTTTTGTGTCTGCATAGGTTTTTTCCCATTATAAAATCATAATCTGAGAAAACTCCCATTCTCCACAGGTGTGGATGAGAGTGTGGAAACATTTGTCTGTCTAGCTGTGTCAGCCCTGTCAAAGAATGGCGACCTGTCGAGGGTATACTCTGCTTTTTGCCCAGCGGTTGTTGGGATAGGTTCCAGCCCCCGATGACCTTGCGCACAATAAATGGCTTAGAAAATGAATGGACGGGTGGATGCAACCCGGCCATTCAAATTCCACGAGAGGTGAGCGATCCTGAACAATCATGTGGAAAGGGACAGGCCTGCACTAAAGCACTCACACCCACACATACACTTCGAGCACATGAAACATAGATACAGCACACATAATAACACACACAAAGCTTTCACACAAACACAGAAAACACAAAGCTCACAACATTAGCTACATCATTTCTCCTGGATGTCATTTGAGCACAGCTGAATGTCCAGAAGTTACACGTGCGCTATCAAGGACACAACGCCTCTGATGCAAAACTGCTACAACCCGGCCCTGTCTAATATCCAGCTGCAGAGTCACAGTGCCAACAGGTTCAGAGTTCCTTCCCGTGAAGCTTCATTTAAATCTGCACCACCTATAGCCAAGAAAAGTAACAGTGGCAGCAGCAAATTAGACTGCAGATACCACCTACAGGTTTGGCAAATAGCAGCTGAAAGTTAGATCATTTGTGTCCTACCACGAGGCAATTTTTCTGCAACTACCAAGATTAGAAACAAAACTAGAGTGAATGACCAACCTCTTAAATGTGCATGCAGCTAAAATCATTTGCATCTGTTGTTGATTGTTAGAATAATTGACCCTAGATAATTAATACAGTGCTCATTTGCGAGATCAAGTGCCAGCCAAAGCACAGATTTATGCCTAGTTCAAAAGAGTAAGTAAATGATAATTAAATGCAAGCTAAATGCAGCAACGTTGCGACTGTAATTGTGTTTCTGATATTCACTATCTGCTAGGGGTCATCAAAATGTTAAAGGTGATATAGGTGTTGCAGCTTCAACACTCATTGCCTGCAGGTGGCGCAAGTGCACAACAACTATTGTTCTTCTCTATGCAGCATCCATACCTATTATTTCCTTTCATATTGGTGGGGCAAGTCGGTACAACTATTTCTGGTCTGATAAAGACTGAATATCTTCGAGTAAGGAGTCTGTTTGGGTGACTAAGAAACTGAGTTTAATGTGCTCAGCATCTAAACATGCAGATGGCTATGAATCACTGTGCACTGGGTTATTGCCAAAGCATATGCAAATAACCACTCCAGGAATGAAAATTCATCTAAACATTTTTACAGCAAAAAGGAATAACGGCAACCAATAAATGTAAATACATATTGTACGTATACAAATTCGATTCTGTAGGGGTATATCAAATTAACTCAGATTGTACAACAAGGCAGGAAGCGATCCTTTTCCTCTCTACAGTCATGTCACAACCGAAGCCTGGACCCAAGCCATCATAACTGTGGCATGGTCCTTGAAGCAGCACCAGAGCACCTGATCATGTGTTTAGTACCCTGCTAAAATCCGGGAACAGAGTGGCTATGAATGTGAACATGGGGAATCATGCCAGGAAGCCTCCATGAAAAGCTGCTTGTATTATTCCCTCCCCTATGGGTACAAGCTCCACTATCCGCTGCATTTATATGCCACTATTGCATGTCATTAGCACCTTCTTTCTCCTGTAGTTTTTGCCTTTTTTTCCTCTCTTTCTCCTTGTGCCTTTCGGCAAGTGTCTGTGGCTCCTGAGCTGCTTGTTACTGATCTGCTTTTTTTTTTTTTACTGTCCTCAACAACCTGCCCGGTGTTTACTGTGTGTTGCTTCTCATCTCTTCTCTCTCCTCTCACCCCAGCCAATCGAGGCAGACGGCCGCCCACCCTGACTCTGGTTCCGTTGGAGGTTTCTTCCTGTTAAAAGGGAGTTTTTCCTCCCTACTGTTGCCAAGTGCTCGCTCAAGGGAGAATCACTGGGTTTCTCTCTATAATATTGTAAGGTCTTGACCTTACTATGTAAAGTGCCATGAGATGACTTATGTTATGATTTGGTGCTATATAAATACAATTGAATTGAATTTTTCTAAGAGATGGAGTCGAGGCCAAGCTGAACATATAAAGAGCACATTGACCTTTACGCTTATGGTGTCATCTGCTTTAGGAGATTACAGCTAACAGTCGTACGTAACAAGGCTCCTGTCCTCCTTATGGACTAATTAAAGGAAATTAAACTTTTTACACTTGCCCCAAGTGTGCTACTGACCTCATATCTAGACTCAGAGTGAGGGGAAACTATCTGCATAGACCACTGTAATACTACGTACAAGTATAGTTGCATGAAAAATGTGGCTCATATAGAATGAAAGATATTAAACCAAAGACTCAGCGTGTCTCTTTGGATGCAGAGGCTGTGGAATTTCACAGTAATAACTTACAGCTAACTACAGATCATTGATTAAAATATCCATCTTCATTGTTACTTTTAAAAATGTTGCAACAATTAGAATTTCCCAAGGAGGCCGAAATTTGCAACAGATGTACCATAATCTGTGAGACAATAACAAAGCTGACGGATGAACGCTGCTTACCCAAGAACCTGATGACTGAACTGTGCCGCGGATATGAAGTTATTAGCACAAAATTATGAAACACCATGTTCCTTGTTTCCTAATTACATCAACATCTCCTCCAACAGTATATCATCACACTAATTGTTGTGGTTAAGAACAATTAGCAAGGCAGCGAAGCGGGTCATTCATTGATTTAAAGGACAAGGTGGAGACTTAACATGTGCTCGTCTGAAAAAAAACAGAGAGTTCTCTGTATTTTTTATCTGTCAGGTCTGAGATTCAGAATGAGAGAGTGCTTCATGCTTCTGCATCTAAAAATACAATGCTATGTGAGTGCTTTTTCAGGAAACAATAAATAAACCCAGGAACAGGGAATTCTATCATATCTAGAAATAAATGATGACATTTTCCTCATTGTCCTCGCCCTTGCAGGGACATGCAAGGTAAAACAGTTTCAGGTGAGAGGACAAACAGTCTTTCACAAAGACCTCCAGCAAGAACCAAAGGAACTGTACCCAGAATAAGCCCACTCTTGCAACTAGGCACATTTAGAGTGTCCCAGTGGATGAGAGGGTCACCCCAATGTGAGTGCATGTTGCAGAAAGGGGCAAACGCTCGCTGCTGTATATTCACGTGAGCTACTTATAGCTACGACTGCATGTGGTGCGTTGTTTCTTCCTCAACACCTGCGCTACTCAAGGGTTGAAAACTATGCACAAAAACTATGAATCTCGACTTTTAGTCTCATGAAATTGTTTCCAAACTCCAAAGTGAGGAGGCAAGCAGCAGGTTGAAAGCTGAACAGAGAAAGTCTATGGGTTAGAAGACCTCAATTATCAGAAAGAGTATAGGGGACACTGGGGAGCCTGTAAAACTAATAAATAAGCCATCTGGACTTAGAGGCTAGAAATTCTGTAATGGAGGGAATTCAAGGCCATTCCCCACTGCAGCATTCACTGGGGTAGCGGGTAAGTGTAGTGTGAACTTGGGAACAGTACTGCGCACTTGTCTTGGCAGACTGCAAATGTAAAGCGGCCAAAGATGATTCTGACAGCTACATGTCTGTCAGGCTACAATTCAACATTGGTCGAATGCCAACATACCAAATCACCCAGCCCAGTGCTTGGAAGTAATACATTATTAGAAAAAATCTTTAATTGCTTGGGGAGGTTAAGACTATGTGATTGTCTGACATTATGAGCGAGGCACATTGCCACGGGGTTTGTCTTTAGCCAAGTGAAATGTGTTAGCCCTTTGTGGGCAGGCATGGAGGAGGTAACTGCTTCTCAGTCATCACTGAAGCAAAGAAAAAAAAACATCCCTTATGCTCATGAAAGCTGAAATCGAATGAACAAAACTGAATTTGAGTTAGGAAAAGTCAATCTAAAAGAATAAATATTAAATTTAAGGAGTTCAAAAATGGTTCTTTTCCAAATTAGGTTCACAGTTCATTTAACAAACGTTATCTCGCTAGACCCTGCAGTACTCTCTCATCACAATCACTGCTTGTAATGGTCAGTCTCTCATCAAATCTTCATACATTTTTACTGCAAATATGACATTGTGGGTCCAACAGGCACCCCTGTGATATGAGAAATATGGAAACAGGTGGCCAAAAAAAGAAGGTTGTATTAATATCTCACACCAGTGTAACAGAAACCCCCCCTACTAACCTGACAGCTTTTGGAATCATGTTGTCAAAGTGGACAAGGGGAAACTTTGAGTGGAGTGACAAAAAATCCACCTCTATGATCCAGTGAGACTGTTTCCTTCAGGTAAGGAATCAAGTGAAATAACACACAACAGACTCCTGAATTCAAGAACATCAATTTGTTTTTCCCTTGTAAACATGCCAGAGTATGACTGGTGTGTGCAAGAGGGAATCAGATGGTTGGTGTCTTGTGACAACCAACCATCAGAAGAATGTATTTTAAACCCAAGACATATCAATATGTCTGGTTAGTTGTTAAACCTCAAGGTTTCTTTCACCAGAAATGAAGAGTTCAAATCCACAGTGATGCAATTTCACACTGCAAAAGTTCCCGATTATACGAAAAGTTAAACTTTCAAAAAACTGAAAAGATCAATACAGAAACTACAATAAAATTCTCATTGACAGTAGATCTTTGTATCCCTTTGCTTTCAACATTAAACGACTACAACAAAAAGTTAAATAATGAAAAAAGGGAAAGGGATACTGTGTGCTTGTGTTTGCTCAACATAATTTGATTTATTTACTTGTTTATTTAAAAAAAATGAATAACAGAACTGAAAAATGTGGCCTCAACGCAAGGAACGTTAATACCATTACACAGAGTAACATTGTAACTTGCCCTGTTAATGACATATTAAAAAGGCAGACTTAAATACATACAATAAATATTATTTTAAATTCAGTGATCACTGGTAAAACTATTTTGATTGACACTAAGGGAACGCTATGAATATACACCAATCAGGCGTAACATTATGACCTCCTGCCTAATATTGTGTTGGTCCCCCTTATGTGGTCAAAAATGCTCTGAACCATTTTGGGCATGGACAAGAGGACCTCTCAGGGTGTCCTATGGGGTCTGGCACCAGGACGTTGGTAGTGGATCATTTGGGTACTATTGATTGTGCAGTGGGGCCTTTGTCAATCAAACTTAATAATAATAATAATAATAATAATAACAATAATAATAATGCATTGGTTTTATATAGCACTTTTCTAGACACTCAAAGACGATTCATTCACTCCCATACTCGATGGTGGTAAGCTACGTATGTAGCCACAGCTACCCTGGGGTAGACTGATGGAAGTGAGGCTGTCAATCTGCGCCATCGGCCCCTCCGACCACCACCAACCACTCACTCTCACCCAACTTGCTCCACTGCATCCTGTTGGGATGGGATCTAGGAAGTTTGGAGGTCAAATCAACATCTTGGGTGATTGTCATGTTCCTCAAGATGTTCCTGATTGTTTGATGTTTTTATCATATGATGGGGTACATTTTCCTGCAGGGGTAGGCCAGTGACATTTGGGATTGCCATTTGCATGAGGGAGTGTGTTTGTTCTGGGACAATGTTTATTTGGGTGTCTAAGTCTCATCAACATGGATACCAAAATCCAAGGTTTTCTAGCAGAACACCACATGGTAACAATATTATCAATGTTATTCACTTCACCTGTCGGTGGTCATAATATTATGCCTGGTCGGTGTATGTGTTTAGTGGACTTTTGGTCAAAGAAAAAATTAAATCATCAAAACTAAAATGTACAGTTTTTGAAATCTTGAAAAAAGACAAAAAAAAACAACAATCATGGACACTTTCAAATTACTTAAACAAACTGCATTATTCTTCTGGAATCCAAATGATTTTCAATCTCTAACATTAAGATGCTTGTAGCTAACACGTATCTTTTTTTACTAATTTAAACGTTACTGTTGTATTGCTCTGTTATGATATCCAAGAAAAGAACATTCAAAATCAATCAAGGGACTAAAGATACATAAAACAAATTCCAGGTTGGGAATAGCGATAGGACACTTCAGTTCTGATCAGAGCTTTGAACTCCCCCAAGGAGACAAAATCATTAAGCTGTAGTGTGTTCTGAAGGTTATTCCAATGAACATGGCGCAAAGCAGGGAAGGCCAATAGACCAAGTTCAGAGCAAATCCGCAGCACCCTGTAGAGCAGCTATTTAGATAAACAAAAATTATAACAGCTGTTGGTAAGTGATAGAAGATTACAGAAGTAAGAAGAGAGTTTCCCGCAGTATTGCTTTGAAAATAAAAATATACCAAATCTGCTATCTTCTTAGGATTAACTAAGGCCGAGTGACCAGATGATAAAGTACAAAATGATGTGCACTGGACTATGAGTTGGATAAAACGCAGGTAGCTACGATATACAGAGTTTAGGTATATAAATTGTCCTCATAGTCAAAAACACTTAAGAATGTAGCCTGTACAAACATTTTCCAAACTGGTAAATGAATCCAGGCCCTATTTTGATAACAGAACCATCCTGGCCTTTAGTTTTTTGCCCAGGTGCTCAGAACCTGTCATCCATCCAAATATCCAAGTTCTTGTAGGATGATACTTGTTCAATTAAGTCCTCATCTAAAATGAAATGTACTCGTTGACAGTAAGTCTCTGAATCTCTTTGCTTTCAACATTGAATAACTACAACAAAAAGTTAAATAATTAAAAAAGCTACATTTTGTGCTTCTTTTTGTTCAACAAAATTAATTATTAGTTATTTTAGTTTCACACACGTTTTGGATTTGTTTATCTGAGAAAGGTGGAAGGATCAAACACATTTTAAAATTAGAATGTTTTTTAAATAAATAAATAACCCAATTTGAAAAGCTTTTTGAATCAGGTTTTCAAAGTGGACAAGGAGAAAGTTTCAGTGAAGTGACAAAAATCTAGTGAGTCATTTTTTAATATATCTTGACACTTTGACTTTGACTCTTTTTCATCAAAGTCATTTCCATATTTTATTTGGACAGAAATATTAATGCAACAGTGCACATGCTTGTATTTTACTAGCATGTTCACTAGCATTTTCACTAGACTCTTTAAAAGTAAGGATATAAAACCTGTACTGTACATCACCTATACAAATATATGAACCTTCTTTTAAGTGGGACGTAATATGATGGTGTTTAGCTAGTGCTAGTGGTGTTTAACGAGTGCCATGCTCCCTAGGGAATCAATACAAATTCTATTGTAATCAAAAATCTGATTACAATGAAGATGATCCAGTCTGGGGGCGCCCCGATGGCCTAATGGTTGTGTCGCGTGACCCAGGTGCAGAGGCGTGGCGGCTGTCCCGGGTTCGATTCCGACCTCGGGCGTTTACCGCATGTCCTTTCCCACTCTCTCCCGTTTCCGACTCTATCCGCTGTCCTATCCAATAAAGGCATAAAAGGCCAAAAATAAATTAAAAATAGATGATCCAGTCTGAGGTGTGAATGCTGGCGATATCCAAGATCTGAGAGTGAGCTTTGGGAAAGATCATAGGTTTAGGTTTCTTAGAATTAAGAATCGACTTTAGATCATGAAGTGAGGCCTGCAACTGTTGAAAAGCAATCTGGAGCACAACAATAGCCTTGTTCAGGGAAGAAATTGTGTCATCTGCATAAAGATGCACTTTTCCTGTATGCATGTCCTCACAAATGTTGTTTATAAAAACAGGAAACGGGACCAGAACTTAAACTAAACCTTGGGTGACTCACTTAGAGATCATCAAAAAGACAAACTTGTGTCCATCTGTTTATCCACACTGGCTTATATCTGCAAGGTTGTTCCAGAACCACTCTGTAATCTTGTCATCCATACCGATATCACTGAGTCTGCCCAACATGGTCTACAGAATCAACTGCCCTGGTCAGATCAATAAACAAGGAAACACAATGCTGCTTTCTGTCCAGGGCATTAATGATGTCAATGGTGCCTGTGATTAGACATACCACTGTTTTTATTAGATGGGTGAGTATAGTTTAAGTGACACACACTGAGCTGTTATGATGTGGTTAATGGCAAAAATGCAATTACCTCCTCCAGAAAACCACTCTTCTGTATTTATTTTTCTTATCTATTAACATTTCTACTCTCTGAACTGTTTTCAAGCTGCTGACTGCCAGTGACTTGAATTGCCACTGATTTTGTATTCATGGCATAATGACATGCATGTGTAAAATTACACAAACCAAAAGGTGACTGAAACAATTAAACGTCGGAGCAATTAAAATGTAAGTCGCCCAGACCTTAATGTGATAATTGAAAGTGTCCTCACACACAGCAACATTATGCCTGCCTGCGTGGGGGCATGGTTAAAATTAATTTCTGTAGCCCCTGATTCCAAAGCAGACACAATTGCCTCAAATGCCTCTCTGACCCACCACACTCATGGTCATATATTACCAGTGACTGCTTAATTATGAGGAAGGCATATCAAGCATGTAAGGAGCACTGTATCTTCATCTATCAAGACAGAGATAAGAATAGTAGTCTTCCCTTCATATTGCGTGAGCTCAGGAATATTAAATGACCTCAGGCTTATGCTCAGTTATAAGAAATGAGGCAGACCTGATTGTAAAAATTAAATGTTTTCTGTTCATTTTAGCTTTTTACTCGTTCACTTTGCTTCAGTGCTTGATTAACTGGCATATTTACCATTAAAGGGAAAAGGTAACATGTCTAATTCTCATTTTGTGTTGTGCTACAGACAAGATCTCGTGGAATAGATGATTATGTTCTGAAACATGGCATATGAAAGGCTCTGAACAGTCAGCCTTTATTGCATCTCATTTTTGAAAAATACTACCTGTCCTCCCAGTGAACTCAAACATGCCATTTCTTTGAAAAATCCTCCCCATCGCTACACACAATATGACTGATTGCTGCTTCCGCCGAACTTCGTATTCAAATTTCCGCTGCATTATTTCATTTCCAGTACTGATGAGAAAGAAATGCAATTATATCTCACCTATAATTCTTTTTTCTACCACCACCACCACCACCAAAAAAAAGTTTCTATATTGCATCATGCATTGTGCATCATGGATGGTTTCTGATGTAGAAGTTGCACTGAGAGGAGAAAATTGCTTTTTCTCTGTGATCTGTCTTAGCTGTGGGACGGAGGCTTTGTTTAAGGGCTGCTTCAGTACATCTCAGAGGTCTGATCAAAGGGTGTGGCTTCTTTCTGGAGGCAAACTGATGTTAGATGTTAATAATTCCATAAATCACATTATTTTTTTCTGCTTTTTCTTTCTGCGGGGCTATGCAGAAATGATTTCAATCCTATCAATCATCTTTGCCTCCAATGGCGTTAACAGATGCATTTCTGTGTGTGTGAGAAAGGAAGGCCTGATATTTCCTAACACGGCTTCTAATGTTCTCATCTTTGAAAATATATGATGAAGAAACGCGCCCAACTTCTGAACTCTACTTCTCATCACAGAGACTGCAGTAAGACAGTGTTAGACTTAAAACAAAGTGCTGGATGAAGTACAATGATGCTGATACAAAGGATACCCTTTCAATGATTTACAGTTTGGCTCCTGCTAGAATATTCCTCAAAGGCAAGAATGAAGAAAAAAAAAGAGCTGAGCAAAGAGTAGAAGTAGTTTGACAAAAAAGCTACAACTACAACAAACAAAACTCTTGCAATACCATAGATGCTGTGTGTGATTGTTTTGACCAAACAAGCAAATCAAATGTTTTTAGATGAGGCCGGGCTTTGGCAGGGAGCAGTGCAGGCTGTAATGCAGAAAAAGCTGCAAAAATATTTAGACAGAATACAGAATAGCTTAAAGCATTAGATTAGATTCCAAAGGAGGCATGACTCAATGAATAACTAAATTCCAAGACCTGTTAACAATTTGACTCAGAAAACCATGCAAAATGATGATTTTATTGTAATTTCAAAGTCATCATCATGCAGCTCTTCATCAGGTTGTAAAGAACGTAATGGGTTACAATATCTTGGCAATACATTTAGAACATGTTTAGACTAAAAATCTAAACACAGAGTGAAACAAGAAGATGCCGTTCTCATATCTAATCCATGCGATAGCCACTTCGAGACAAGACCCAGTCTGACACATAACCCCTGCGAAACAGTAATTTGTCATTTTCACACTACGGTTTTCTCTGGATTTAATGAAACATACTACGCTAATTGGAATGCTTGAAAGGTGCTGGCAGGCGGATTTCGTTACCATGACATGATGCCCCTTGTTTCCAGTCTTTGTGTGAAGAGGAGCTAACTGGCTGCTGCCTCTGTACATTTATAATGGACAGAACTGTCCGTCAGAGAGTTGGTCAGAGAGTTGGTCAGAGAGTGAATAAGCAAATTATAATAAAAAAGTTCAAATTTCCCTTTAAACCTGATTTCAAACATGCACTTGAATGTACTGTAATATAGGGTTTGCAAGCCATTAAAGGTATCAGCTGTTTTTATTAGCATACGGTATATATTTTACATTTTATTAAATGTAGTGTATCATTACACTGAAGGTAATTACAGCCCTCTGAGGTCTGAAGTGAATTTCATAAACAGCAACATATGCAGCATTAATCATAAAGCATGCCCTCCTCTTAAATGTCATAAGTTATGTTTACACATATATCACAATCAAACAATGTGGCAGGGAGCGAGTGTCTCTGTCAAGCTGCAACGAACACCGTTTGAGGCTGAAGCATATGCAGAAGTGTGGTAAAGTGCACTGCTGCTGACAGCTTCTTGAAACTGGCTCCAAAATACCCCCGTCTCCATTTGACTCCCATTAAAAAAAAAAAGCACCAGCTTCTCTCGAGAAATATTAAGTCAATAAATTTTATTTGAGAGGATCCTGATGGTCTTGATTGCTAAATCTGGTGCCTCCAATAAGTGTGTTGGTGGATAATTTGGAGATCATTGCTCCATTAATAAGATTTGAGGGCTTATAAAAGCTTTGATGTATGCTGTGTTGATTGACACTTTCCTGCCGCCCATGAACTCACTCTTCTTCCAGACTTTTGCAGCTTCTGTTAAAAGAATGTAGTGTGATTTATTTTTCTCCAGCTCTACTGTGTTTGTGGTCACACTAAGAAGACCCTCACACGGCTGCCTTGCTGTAAAATATAATGTTAGTCCTCAACTGTGGTAGCTGCCCACGGATGTATGAAAAGGAAAGGTGTGGACGAGTTGTGTTTTCAGTGAGCTGGCTGTTAAGGCTGTCAACAGAAAAAAATGGAACTAACCATAAGGTGCAAGTCAACCTGACTCCAATCCACACACATGCTATGTCCATCTTTATACATATTGTTTATGTCAGTGGAAGCAATTCATAACAACCCGCACAGCAATGTTTTTTTCTTTCTTTCTTTTGTCTGACAGTAAATAGATTAATTATACAGTAGTTTTAATTAATACTCTATGGAAACAGCGCAACCGTGGCTAGAAGTAGAGATTACTCAGACATGTATTTTGTGTAGTATAACAAAATGATAACGCCGTAAATCATTAAAATAAATAAATAAAAACGAAAGTTGAAAAAAAAAAACAGGTGTCACCAGTACTAGAACAAAAATGGTAAGTCTTCATGCTATAGATATTTTACTTACATTTTACATCCTCTCTGCTCTGTGTGAGTGCAACCCGCAGTTTAGCCCAGTTCAGCTGAAAAATCTTTTTTGTCTGGACTGTTGTTGGCAGCTGAGTCACAACATGGTCTCACAGTAGCACCAGTATTTTTTGTGTATTACAGAATTTGGGTGGTGCAAATGGATACTCTCAGTTTTTATTTTATTGTTTTTCTAATGAGGCATGTAGGATAAAGTGATTTAAATGAGATGTCACAGTTTTAAGCTGAGATTTAGGTTTTCTGACACCATGTCATAGATGAGCAGTTCAAGGACCGTAAAAAGTTGAAAATCCAAAGACTCTTTCATGTTTTCCAAGTGACTAGAATGATATAATTATGGATATTTCAAGAACAGATCCAGAAAAACATTCATCAGAAAACAACATTCTGAGATGTAAGCTATCTTTGCACATGCTATCATTTCAGATGGATTGTTTTATCCCCAGCCATTTCAATCTAAATTCAGGCATTTAAAATATGCCATAACTGTACAATCAATCAACAGATGCTCAACATTCCCCTCGTTGATATACATTTTCAGCATAGCCTGTTGTATATTTCACATCAGCATCATATTTCCATCATCTCATCCAGCATCGTTGCTTAAAAAAAAAAAAAAGAAAGAAAATAAAAAGGTATA
>OMNN01082899.1:0-36678 GCA_900302755.1 Chromis chromis | reverse complement strand
ACATCAAACAATCAGGAACATCTTGAGGAACATGACAATGGCCTAAGATGTTGATTTGACCTCCAAACTTCCTAGACCCCATTCTGATCAAGCATCAACAGGATGCAGTGGAACAAGTTTGATTGACAGAGGCCCCACTGCACAAGCCAGAGTACCCAAAGGATCCACTGCCAACGTCCTGGTGCCAGACCCCATAGGACACCCTGAGAGGTCGTCTTGTCCATGCCCAATGGTTCAGAGCATTTTGGACCACATAAGGGGGACCAACACAATATTAGGCAGGTAGTCATAATGTTATGCCTGATCGGGGTATGTGTGTTGCATTCAATGTTGCTTACAAGGATAAAAAAAAGAAGTTTTTTATTGACTGAGTCTGTGCTTGTGTTGCTTTGTGTACTATATTGCTGTTATTATGGCATTCCTCTGTGTGCAGTGCAGTAAAGCATTCTTTTAAAGTCCACACTATCAAAAAAGAAACACTGATTTACCATGTGTACATAGCAGATTACACTGACGATGAGACGTGCCGATTTGCTTCTGGGAGTTCTGAGTCTCTGGCAAACCGATCAGAGCACATACAATACATCAGTGCACCTGGCCTAACGCTGAGCTCACCACATGTGCTTTTGATATCTGCACAGAAAGAATGCACAGCGATAAAATGGCTGAGCCAAAGTATTCCATCTCTGCTACAAGCGTGGGGAGGATCCAGCACTGAACTGCACTGTGATTCACTGACATACAGTCTGAAGCTGACTTGGTGGATGAGGTTATTTAGTGCTGGGCAGGAGTTTATATTGGAAGACACAGAGCTGAACTGACTGGACCAAGATTTAACTTTCATGCCCAATAAACTGCAGGCTGAGGAACAGATCTTCTAGGCCACATTTGAGCCAACCTGTCTGTGTGAACACTATCCCATAACGTAATCTTCTGTAAAGTGTATTAGAGACACATAAATACTACTGTATTTAAAAAATCCATTCATTAATAATACAGAAATTCATACAGCCTAAATACATAAAGTTGGAGCTGCATATTCTGCATGTTTTCACACCCAGTGTTCAGAATTCTGTTAAAACAGAGGACAGAAATACTCAGAGATGTCTTCTGGGATTGAGTCTGTATTTTTTTGTATTGACAATTTCTTACCTTTCTTTCTTATCCGTCCAAACTTCTCTGGACCCCCAGCTGTGATTTGGATGACAGAACCCCACCTTAGCGCTTCATGTAGGATGTCTTGACAGAGAGCACTCTGCATTACACTCCCCTTGGTGGAGTTGCCTGCTTCTTAGACAAGAAGGAGAAGGAGACGAAAAGAAACTCCCCTTTTGAAAGTTTTATTCCAGTTTGTCTTTGATTACTCCTGCCCTTGTGTGTTTGAGGATTTTCCCCCACAGGGCACAGCGAAGACACACGATAAACTAATCACGGTACTCAGGAGGGAGCTGTAATAGCAATAATGATAAACTATGTGACTGCCCAAAAAGCTATTCTTGCACTTACTTCATCTTGACTTCAAAGAATGTAAGGGGAGCAAGGAGCATTATGAGCTGTTTTAGGGTTTGTGTTTTATATGCAGTTTTTGAAGTTAGATCAGATGCACAGCATGCTGCCGGGGCTGCAGGTTCTCACTGGTTACAGTATCACTGCTAATCCAACACAGTAGTATTATTAGCATACTAAGATGATTGCATCTTTGTTTCCAACAGCCCTGTCAGGAATCACTCCCCAACGTGTTATCAGAGTAATTCCAATTAAACCACTGAGCATTAACTGAACCTTGTGCACAAAGAGAGGACTGAGGTTAGGATGACAGGAAGAAGACAGCTTCTGAGATACAAAAAAGAACTGTGACAGAAAGAGGAATATAGAAACGTGTCAAAGGGAAGAAAATAAAGAAAGTCCCATTCTCTGGAGAACACCAGGTTAGTTTATTTATGCAACAGTTCCATCAAGTGGCTGCACCACCAAACTGCAACCTACATAGAACTCCCAACTCTGACATACAGTTTTCTGCTTCAGGGTATTTCTGGTGACCTTTATTACAAATGCGTAAAATTTCCCCATTTTTATTCACTGCCAGAGCTTCTGCTTTTTAAAAACTACAGTTCCTCTTTATGATTTTTAACATGCAGAATTTAGTTGGTAGGAGGATGTGGGAACGTCATCACATCTCAGTGAACAATGGGTTTTGGCATGTGGCAAACTATATTTGACCATTTTTGAATATTGAGCATCTGATGGTGAAACACGCTTTTGTTCTGTCTCAAAAACATCGGGGAAGTTGCTGGAAAGTTGGTGCTTGAGTGTTTTGCTTGATTCATTTCATTTCCTGGCAGCATTTAGTTTCCATTTCAGAGGACGGATTTGGCAGCAGAATAAGTTTCACTTTCAGCTGTGGAATGAGGAAGAGGAGAGTCTAAAGCTCTGAAGTGTTCCTGCGCAAATGACAGATGGAGGGAAGAGGGCTCTCTGTTGTTGACATTCGAGAAACGAGAAAGGTAATTTTACAACGGCTTTACTGTGTTTTGCATGTCTTTGCAGTTTATTGCCCTAAGTTTGTTTCTGTGTTACATCAAAATAGCCAGTGTGTGTATACAGCTGAGGAACAGCATGAACATGAAACTCTAGGAGGCTAGTAGTAGCATAATAATGACATGTGGGTGATTGTTGTGACAGGTTGTGACTCTGACAGCAGCAGAAGTACAAGCTGGATGCCCTCATGCACTGGGCTGACGTGCAAACAGCATGTCTGTCCAGGAGCTTGTGCTGAAACAACGGACAGATATACTTCATGCACTGTGCACCAGTGGGTCAGCTGAACAGCTGGAAAGGGTTCTGGATGTACTGCTCGCTCAGGGGGAGCTCACATGGGAGGACTACCAGAACGTCCAGGTACCGGGACGGGCGCTGTACACCAATGCCAGACAGCTGCTCGACCTGGTTTATACGAAGGGTGTGGACACTTGCGGGAACTTCTTTGCTGCTCTCAAACAGGTCTTGCCTGAAGTGCAAAGAGGTAGCTTCCCCTCGTCAGGAAGCTGTTCAAATCTAGAAGAAAAAGAAGAAACTCACAGAACATCTACTCAGACTCTTCTGACTCAAAGGCCGAGTCTCATACACATGCTTCAAGGCTGCATTGAAGGTGCTCTGGAAGCTCTGGTTCAATCAGGCCACTTTACCTCAGCAGATTTTGATGAAGTGCGGCTACCCATATACACTCCCTCTCAGCAGGTACTAAAAGCATCCAGTTTTACACACATCATTAAAAATGTGGCTTGACAACTTACCTGTTTATCTTGGAATGAAGCCTATGCCGAGTTTATGACATCATATAGGAAGTAATTAGAAGTTGTTTCTGGTTTTATCTTTATATTTATATCAGTCTCAATTATATGCTTAAATGGATTTACCACCACTTTAAGATGAGTGCCGGTACATATATATCATCATGTGAAGTCTGTATAGATATGCTTTAGAAACTCACATCCAAACAGTGTTGCTGTGTGACACTGTCAGTCAGCACCTGGATGTCAAAACCAGTGCAGTGCTGAAAATAAGAGATGAGTTGAAGTGTGAGTCTGCTGCGTTACATAACTGCTGGAACCTTGTGTCACTAACTGAGCACAGCACAAAACTGTCAATGCAAGGACTTTTATATAATTTTATAGGCTTATTCATCATCGTGTTACCTAATGTGACATATTTTTAGGCAATATTTTTTGGCATGATGTTGCAATAATTTCATACTATCCTGACAACATAATGCAATTCCAGTGGTTGTTTTTTAGGCTTTAGAAAATCTAGCTTGTGACAATTTTAGCCCATCACAGGTCTTTTCAATGACCGCATGAGAGAGTATAAATATTAACAAAGTACGTGGAGAAAACAGGATGCTGTGGTGTTAAGGTTTGACGGGGACTTTCACTCTTGAAATTGGGGATTTTAAACTTGTGTGTTGCAGCTAATGAATGTTGACTTTTAGCCTGACTGTCTTTGCATTTTGAAGCGCTTGCTTGTCTGGTGGGAGGAGCTGAGAACAGAGAGCAGAGAGGGGGGAGCTACAGGAGGCTGTGCATTTTCAAATTCTGGTGGGGTTTTTTTTTCTTCTTTTTTTCAGATTTCCGCCTACTGCAGCTGTCGCAGATATTTGTTTAGATAAGAAATTTCAAGATTAGCACTTTAGATAAATGGTGTTTGTTTATTCACTTAGATAGATTAAGCTGGCAAGAGCAACTGGTAACAAATCCACCTAAAACCCACTGAGGATCATATAATATATAACTGCCTTTATGTTTTCATTTAATTCATTATTATGCATGGGTTAAACTAAATATATATACAGTAACTAGATTAATTAGTGGAATCATTAAAGGTGCTAGTAGGTGGACTTCACTGCCTTTGGACAGAGACAGGTTTTCTATGTCACCACTCCGAGGTCAAAAGAAGATTTTAGATATATGTGATTAGAAAGTTATAGTTCTAACTGTTGCCCTTGACCCATCAGTTCAATAATAAATAATTGGAAATATTTCAGTGTTCTCTAACATTATCTAACATTTATGTTACAGTTAAAGCCAGAGCAACATCTAAATTTGAAAATAAAGTTAATCTTATTTATAAGTTTGTGTGGATCAGTCGTGGGAGAACATGCCCTCTTTCAAGATTTAGTTTTAGTACAAAAGATTCCTTGGTGGTTGTAATTGTATAAGAATCATATTTCCAGTACCCAATATACTGATATTCAAAATACATATATTTGAAAAGAAAATAGACATTGTTCTTAAGGGGGGTGTCTTACATTGGTTTACCATCTGCTGCAAGCATCTTACTTAGCATACAGACATGATGACAAAATGTTCAACTATTCCTTTGGTTACTAATCTGTTTTTGTCGTTATCATTCATATGTCAATCAGGCAAGGCGTCTGCTTGACCATGTCAGATCTAAGGGTGAGTCAGCAGCAGTGGTTGTCCTGCAGTACATTCACCAAAAACAGGAACCTGGATCCCCACTGAACCAGGAAAAACCGACTCTTCCCAAAGGTTTGTTATCATCATGATCATGATGATAATTATTACACTGTGTAATAATCTTTCTCTGAGCATGCTGAACCGATAGCAGATGCACATGCTTCTTTAACCTTGTGGTGACTCTGAAATATACAAATTATACGTATTTCCTTTTAAAAATATGGAAGTAGTAGAGCTCAAAAATAGAACATGTGTGAAAGAATGTATGAAAAATGAATGTTCCTCATTTTAGAGAATACATGCAGAAACTGTGTGTACAGGATGTATAAAAGATGTGTAACAGGACCATTTTTACTAATAATACATAGATTCATTCTAATTTATCTTTTTGAAAACTTTTTTCACAGAGATCTTGAAGTACCAGAAGAAGCTGAGCAGTTCTGTGTGCGCCCAGTCCTGCTTTCTCAGTACTTATGGAGGGACTAGCCACATGTCTCTTGATGACATCTACACTGAAGGCCAGCTAGAGCTTGCTCACAACTGTGTTGATGTCCAGGGACCTTTGGGCCTTGAGGACATAGTTGGGACGGCGGGTACAGTGAACGAGGAGGCCGATACAGTGATTATATCTGGGGAGGCGGGCAGTGGGAAGAGCACCTTACTCCAGAGGCTGCACTTACTTTGGGCTCGGGGGGCAGCCCTTCAGGACTACCTGCTTCTGTTTCCATTCAGCTGTCGCCGGCTGAACTCAGAGCAGAGAGAACTGTCTGTCCAAGAGTTGCTGTTTCAGCACTGCTGCTGGCCGGACAGGGAGCAGGGGGAGATTTTCCAGTTCATCCTGGACCACCCACATCTCATCCTCTTCACTTTTGATGGCCTGGATGAGCTCAAGCAGGGCTTTTCAGATGAACACAGACTCTGCTGCCCCACCCAGCCTGCACCTGTTCATATCCTATTGTTCAACTTAATCCAGGGTTCACTATTGAAGGGTGTGCGTAAAGTGGTCACTAGTCGTCCAGAGGCAGTTGGCCCTGTGTTAAAGAAGCACCTCCGCAAGGAGGTCCTCCTGAAGGGCTTTTCTCCAAATGAGATTGACTGTTTTGTGAGAAAGCATCACAATGACCCTACAGTGGCTGCTAAGGTTTTAGAGTCCATACAAGCAAACACAGCTTTACTTGGACTCTGCCATTGTCCAGTCCTCTGCTGGATTGTGTCACAGTGCCATAAGGAGCTGTTGGGCTGTGGGGAAGGCAGCCCCCAAACAATCACAGATGTTTACCTGATGATCTTACAGCACTTTTTCCGGCACCAAAGCCCCCTGAAGAGCACTATGGAGTTAGGCTGGCTACAGGGGCACCTAGAAACAATCTTGCATCTAGGACAGCTTGCCTTTGAAGGAATATCCACCACCTGTTACATCTTCTCAGGGGCAGACCTGGAGACATGTGGTGTAACTGAAAAGGATATCTGCATGGGCTTTCTCACACAAAGTAAAGACATGTCCCCCACCCACAGTAAACGTTATGAATTCCTCCATGTGACAATGCAATGTTTCTTTGCTGCTCTCTACATTGTTTTGTCGAGTAATACTGAACGTTATACAATCCCTAAGCTCTTTGAACAACAGGAGTTGAGAGATACAGGTGTGAGCAGCGCGTGCTTCAGATCCTGCTTGCCTTCCACTGACCAAAAAGAGCGGGTTGTAGACAGTGAAGCTACAGCAGCAGAAACACCAAATCTGCAAATCACAGCCACCTTTGTGAGTGGACTACTGTCCCAGCGCCAACAAAGCTTGTGGCTCCACTGCTGCTCCACTGCTATGGTGGACAAAAAGGCCCGACAAGTTGCGAGATGCCTCTCCAAAGGCATGCAGAAACACTTTAAATCCATCCCCAAACCAGTGCAGGGGGAGAAGAAGAGCATGCATGCAATGCCAGGCTTTGTCTGGCTTATCAAATGCATCTATGAAATGCAGGAGAGCAGGATTGCAAAAGAAGCTATGAGTAAGCTGGAGGTGGACCACCTGAAGCTGACCTACTGTAACATTGGTCCTGTAGAGTGCACTGCACTTGCCTACGTGCTCCAACATTTAAGAAACGCTGTGGGCATCCAGCTGGACAACAACTCTGTCGGCGATGTTGGAGTGGAGCAGCTTCTTCCCTGCATGCACATTTGTAAATCCTTGTAGTAAGTGTGAAAAGTTTAATTCTTCTTTGTTAAATTTGTTTTGTTAATCATTTAGCTATTATTTCATAGTGAACAAAGTCTAACAGCATTTATTGTAAGGTAAAACTGTTGTGCTTAAGTGTCTCTATTCTTGTTCTCAGCCTCAGAAATAATAACATTACAGATGAGGGCATCCGCAAACTGATTGCTAAAGTTATCCAGTGTGACAAGTTCCAGAAAATTGCGTAAGTATTGTCAAGATGATTCGTTATGCTACTGTGAATTACATTTTGTCAGTCACTTTGCATAATCATTTTGTTGCTCTTCAGGCTGTTTAACAACAAGCTAACTGATGCTTGCACGCAGCACTTTTCTCATCTTCTGAAGACCAGGCCGGATTTCCTTGCTTTAAGGTGAGTACTTTGCTGCAGTCATCAGATGTGGCACTAATACGGGACTGCACCAATAACTAAGTCTGTACAGTGTAAAACAATAGCAAAAATAACGTCTTTGTTTCTTTTCAGACTGGGCAACAACAATATAACAGAGGAAGGAGCAAAGCAGCTGGCAGAGGGGCTCAAATATAATCAGTCACTGCAGCATTTAGGGTAAAAGTTTTCCTGCGAAATTTCATGCAACATATTGTTGGTGCATTTCCATGTACCAATCTTTGTATTCCCAGGCTTTGGGGCAATAAGATAGGTGATGCTGGAGCCGAGGCCCTTGCCAGAGCCCTAGAGAACAGCAAAACTCTGCTATGGTTGAGGTAATATTTACTTTATACACCAGCTCATGTTAGCTAAACTTTGACAAAGTGCAACATGTATTACAGATATGTAAGTGTGAGGATGCTTTATCAGTTGTATAATATATTTCTGGAAGATGCCAAACACATTGTACGTATCTCCATGTTGTTGTTATTATTAGCATTATGTCTTGAATGTAATTTGATATAATGGCAGCCTGGTAGGCAACAGTGTCGGGACTGCAGGAGCTTGTGCGCTCGCCAAAGTCATCAGGAACAGCACATCACTGGATGAGCTTTGGTAAGTGTTGGAGACAAGTTGTACTTACATTAATGCTGCACATGACATTTATAATAACTGAATGACTGTGGTGACATTTGAGAAGTAACTGTACAGTAGTTCTTAAATTACTCCACCCTCTTATTTCCTGTGACAGGCTGACAGAGAACTGCATAACCAGAGCAGGGGTGGAATGCCTGATTGAAGCCCTGGAACACAATACTCGTGTGAAGTCAGTGTGGTATGTGATACATTCATTAATACAAGGATTCCCATTGTTACACATGTGGTTAGTACATGTGCGTGTGGGTTGTTTCCTCCTGAATTTTAGCGATATAGGGCTGCACTGTTAGTTTCAGTGCCAAGAAAAACTTGTAGTTTCTGGATCAATTTTGGTTAAACTATAACATCAGTTTGGCTTTAGCCTTTGTTTTTATTTCCAGAGTGACCATTGCATTGTAACTGATTGATTTTTGTCTTTTTCTGTTGCGCTGCAGGTTGAGAAACAATGACCTCAGTTTGGAGGAAGTAAAAGAAATGGCACAACGTGAATCAAGACTGATCTTCTGATCTGAAGAGGTTGGCCAAGGAATGTGTATTGCAATAGAATGGTTTCTATTTATTATATTAAATGTTTTCCATTAAAATGTGAACTGTAAAATGTGTCAGATGTGAAATTTATTTATATATACATTTATATATATTTCTGCAGGCGTAACACAAACCACTACTAACACCGCTACTCATAATCATAATAATAATAATAGAGTTGGCATTTCTTTGTATCTAATGAAAATAACTGAGCTGTAGTTAGTAGTGAAAATTAACTCCTGAAGAGATTAACTTGTATGTTAAATAGTGTTGAATATGTTTAGACCATCATTTCAGCCATTTAATGTGAATTTAGATTTTTACGGTTTCAATACATATTTTTAACATGATTTATTGTATACATTGCATAGCAGCTGGATAGCTCAGTGACTAACACCCCAGAAATTGGCATGTGGGATCAGTGGTTCAAATCCCGGTGAGGGTGCAGGTATCTAGTGAGGACCCTTAGGCAAGGTCCTTAATACTGCCCTACCTACCTATTTACGTCGCTTTGAATAAAAGCGTCTGCTAAATGAAATTGTATGCATTGAACTGCTTTTTCGTGTCTTTTAGAAGATGCTGTAATTTTTAACCACTATTATGAAATTCAATCAAAATTATGAATGCTGAAGGCCTGCTGTGCACACTTTGTAAAGAGAACAACAGGTGGTCTAATCTTTTTTTTTTTTTTTTTTTTTTGCAAGGCTGCATTTAAACCCATCAGACAGTATATAAAGCATTGGTTAAAAGCCCCATGTCAATCAGCTGCAAGATTACATTCTTCTCATAATACATTATTAATAAAATTCCAATATTTTCATGCATATAATATTACTCTTAAAGGGGATTTGTACATACACACTTGTTATTCTCGAGCAAATATTGCTTATAATGATCTATTTAGTTTAAATTAAGTGGCCTACAAATTGTTGTTTCTATGATTTAGAGTTGCTTCTTTATTTAAATGACTCCTCCACCACAGCCTGCAGATGTCACAGCATCATCTGCCCTGGAAGCTACACTTCAACCTAGCTTGTTTTCTGCCCTCCGTGGGAAAACCCCACAGGGTGGGACTTGGTTACAGACATCAGAAACAGCCAATCAGCGCTTGAGAAAGCAGCGGCCGACCAATGACTGTCTGAGAGTGTAGAACGTCACACGTTAAGTTTAGTGAGGTCGTCTCCTGTAAATAATATATCTCACAGATGTAGCGATACACTGTCTTATTTCACGTATTTCTCATGGAGAACAGATTTATCTAAATGCAGTTAGCGTACTGTAGAAGGTGGCAGTCATCTGCCGGCCTGCTTGCTGTTGACCAGCTCGCTAGGCTAACTTTAGCGTGATACTGGGCTGTTAGGACGCTAGCATTAGCTAGCCATTTAGCTAATCAGAGGTTATTACGGAGGGAATCTAGCTTGTTTCCAGAGGCCTCTATCTAACTGGGATGGGCGTTTGAAATGGCAGTCATCTGTGGGCTCTAACCGAACTGACGCCTATCAGAGGTAAGGTGTCCGTGCTGTTTAAATTGAACGTAAATGACTGTTTGGTGCATTTTAGCTCACAGTGTGTTAGCCACTTCCCTCTCTTAAAGGGCCTTAGACTGACAGCTTCTGCCCGGTGACACGCTGCTGCTCTGGTTGTCAAGGAAAAGGTTCATTTAAACGAGTCATAATATTGCTGTGTGGTTGTCAGCTGAAAGACCACGTTAAGTAAATGTCACGCCAGGTCAGCGCATGTCAAGTTGAAATCACTTTCGGTGTTGCGTCTGTGTTGAGTCTTAACCCTATTTGCTGTAACAATATCGGCTTAACGGTAATAGGTTCCTTCGCTGATATACCATAAATTATTGGAAACAACAGCATTGTAACCAAATGGATGCTGTAAAACCACTTCTGCTGCCATGCTCGAAACAAAAGACGGATGTAGAAGTAGTTCTTGACTGTGTCGGGTGGCTGGATATCATATCTGGTGTGTGATCAGGGGAAATCCACTCGTCTGGTGTTACTCTTGCCCCGAGTGTCAGAAAAAGTAAACTGTCTGCTCACTGTTTATATTTAGAACATTCAAATCAGTAGATATGAGTAATATCACACGAGGTCCTGCTAAAAACAGGGGTGCTGCACAGGGATGACTGGGCAGCAGAGAGGAGAATACACAGCTGAGACCAGCAAGAGCTGCTAGGTTTCTCACAACAAACCACAGCAAGCAAACTGGGTCACATATCAGCTAGTTAAGACCTAAAGTTACTTTGCAGATTTGAATATTATTAATTTTTTCTACAGTTTTTTTGTCCTCAAGTCAAAAGAAATCCTCATTCAGAAAACATTTCCCTTAGTAAGTATGCAGTTACGATAGTTAGTGGTTTATTTTTTCTGTATGACTTGTCAGTAATCCATTTGCATCTGTTTATACCAAATTTGCCTTTAGTCAGAAGAAACAATAGTTGTGCTAGCGCTTGGTCTCACTCTGTAGTGTTGTCAAGATACTCTTTAAGTTCTCAGTTGCATCACTATAATAATCCTATATTTAAGGCTTGCCTGGTGCATTGTTTAATATTTAACAATGTGTCACCTGTTGTGGTGTCCAAACTGTAAAAAAAACACACGAATGGTTACAGAAACAGAGAAATACATTATGCATGCTGTTAGGTGGTGTTACTTGCATTTTCTGTTGCTTTGCCAATTAACTGATGTAAATAAGAAGGCATTTTAATTATATGTAGCTGTATCTTATTGACAGTCAAAACACTTTCTTGAGGGATAAGCATTCTAATTTAGAAAATAAAAGTACTTTTGCTCTTCCTGTAATAGTTGTACATGTCTGATGTATTTACTTGAATTATCCTTTTAAGAGTGGGTCATACTTGTTATTTTCTCCCTCAGACCACAGGTCAAGCTTGCCTTGACGTTGGACCTCCTGCCTAGCATGCAGCCATGAGCTCTGCCCTGTGGAGCCAGGAGAAGCCCAGCGGGGGCTTCCGGGAGGACTGGCGCTTCTACATGGTCGTGAAGGAGTGTACGGTGGAGAAGCCTCCCCAGAAGACCCTGAGGATCCCCCGTGGCAGTCTGGGCCAGGCCTGCCAGGAGCGCAACAGCCTGGGACGAACACTGCCTCCATGCAAGGGCAAGAAAAGTCTCCGCATTCTGGATCAGACCAACGTGGTGCTGAGCCTGGATGAGCGGGACGTCCTGGAGCTGGACGAGAAGCTGGCTGAGCTGCTGTTCCCCATTACCAACTGTGAGGAGCGATATGCCCTGCTCTGCAACAAGTCACGGCTAGAGCGCGTCCGTGATATTGACTGTGGTTCGAAGGTGCGCGTCCAGCTGCGCTCAGGGGATGAACCTCTGCCTGGTGTGGTCCGCTTCAAAGGCTCGCTGCTCCCTGACAGAGCGCTCTCTGGAATCTGGTTTGGAGTGGAGCTGCTGGTGAGAACGCTTGTGATTTTTCTGTCTTTGTTTGAAGATAGTGTTCTTGCAGATGCATATTTCGTATTTCCTCTCTGCTCATTCTGCATGAGATACCGACGATACTTAAAATAATGAATAAAAGTTAAAAGATTACTCAGTTTAATGAGACATAGTTCTGCGTCAAAAAAAAATTGGAAGTTTTCTGTTGGCTGGATTCAGGTTTCTCTGGACTTGCTTGAGTTTGTCGAAGATGTTTCACCTCTCATCCAAGAGGCTTCATCAGTTCTAAACTGACTGGTTGGGAGTTCCAGATGTGGCCAGGTGTGATTGGATCAAATGTGAGTTGTTGGGTCCTTCCCTGTCACAATGGGGTTCGTTTGGCCCAGAAACCATTCTCACCTGGCCACATAGGGCCCTAACAAACCCCATTGTGAGAGGGAAGGATCTAAGGACTCGCATAATGAGGCGAGGGGCAACACTCACCCAGCAGACTGAAGTTTCACTAGTGTTAATCGATCCTGAAGAGTATAAACATCTGGAACTCCCAACCAGTCAGTTTAGAACTGATGAAGACTCTTGGATGAGAGGTGAAACGTCTTCGACAAACTCAAGCAAGTCCAGATGCTACGATTGAAAATACGAGGATAACCATGACCTGGATGACTGAGAATCTTCAGACATCTCTTAAAATGACGTTACAAAAAAAGAACATTGGTTTAGTATCACTGCTTCAAAACAGTGCGCAGATGTGTGACCAAAAATAAATTTATGGCTAAACACTACTACCACAGTGAATACCTTTTTCAGCAAACAGTTATTAATGGAACAATGATATGATGATTGCAAACCAGCTGTCAGAAGTGAACATGAACATCTTCCAGAAACTAAAAACAAAAGCAGCAGACAAGAACGGATTTTTGAGAGCTTTTGGAAAAGCTTGAGTCAAGTACCTCTTTAAAATTATGGACAACTGCTTAGAACTGCATCCGTCCGGTTCTCCAGCAAATTAATGAGGTATTCCTGACAATTACACACAATCTCTGCTGTCTTTATTTATTAGGCACAGAAGCAGAACTGTGTCACAATTCTTGGCCCTCATTAGGGAAAGTGCTTATGGTAACTGCAATGCATTAAAGTGTTTGTACCTCTCTTCCCAATGTATAAGACAGAAGGAAGTGTGTGTTTTTGCTGGAGTGTGAGTCTAATGCTATTTTAAGCTCAGTTGACTTGGGACTTGTACCTATGTACCCAATAGAAGGAAAAACAATCCTTAGATTTCTCCAGATACTCTCTTCACACAAAGGTCGGGTTGCTTTGCAGCTTTTTTTGGAAAGTGCCTTGGTGACTTCATGCACTAATATTGGCAAAAAAAACAACATAATACATCTCTAGTGTGCTTAGAATAAGTCCTTTATATCCACATACTGAGTGAGTCCTTCTCTGCCATGTACAGCCATCGTAGATTCTTCTACATGCTTGAAAAGAGGGAGGTGGTTGTGCTCATTGACTGTATATAAAAGACGGACGCAGCCTCTGGGTCCGCAAAGAAAAGCCAGTATCCAAGTGACTTAAACATGTGTTGTTACTAATGGCCAGCAGGGCCTGAAAAGACGAACTCAGATTGTAAAGAGCCATGATGAGTACGATCTACGCATGGCTAGAGAACCCGGTGAAGTTTGAGAAGTCTCATGGCATTAATAACACCCTGGATACCGAGATCGTCCCAAAGTCCGACCACAAGGAGGAGGAGGAGACTCACTTCACTCCTTATTGTGGAGGGCTTCCTGCTTTACACCTACTGACCTGTGATCGACGTGCTGAACCAACGTTATTTTATTTCCATCCCATATGAAGAATGTAAAAAAAGGGAGGGGCTCTAGGAACTACGCGGTGCCAGATCCCCCCCGGCCTGTTCGATTTCCACATCTGGCCTATGTATTTGCAACACAAGAACATCAGAGAAGATTACCCTACTTCTCCTTTGATTTGCTACCTCAGTAAACATTTTTTTCAATAAGTTTATGGTCTCAATTATCAGCCTTATTTGTAAATGATGATCTTATTTAGAGTAAAAAAGCAGCATATGTTTTAATTCAGGCCTACTCTGTGATTGATAGGTTGCTATTTTAATGCTGTTCTCTAGTTCTCAGTCAGATCCACCTCATGTTCATTACGATTGGTTTTTAAAGACCAAGATGGCAACTCAAGGCTTCAATAAGTCCAGTGGGTGACCTCACAGTGGCTATCTCCATCTTTTATACAGTCTATTGTTGCAAGCTCACTGCTAGATGCCACTAAATCCTACACGCTGGTCTGTCCGTTAAGACGTGTTTTGTTGACTGGTGCACAGGGCAGTGCTGCAGGGGTTGAATGAAAAGCTGAATATTCATATTTGCATTGCTTTTCCAATGAGACTGTCACATTTTAGTACCTTGTGCATCCTGTATGTTTTGATGTCAACTGAAAGTGCAGGACTGAATAAAGTACATGTTCGACTTGTTGGTTTATGGGCAATTTTACTGAAACTTTAAAGACTGAGACTGAATACAGATGTCATTTTGTTTGAGTGAAGGCTTGAACAAAGCTGCAGTGTTTTTGACAGACGTGAATGAAAGCAGATCATGACAACATTTTAATTTGGTTCCTTTAATCTCAAAACTAAATCTGAGTTCTTGATGTCATGCCATTCATGCCGTTCTTTATGTACAGAACAGTAAGTAACAAAATACAAAGGGTTGCTTATTGCAGCACAATGTTGTTTTTATTCTACTGAGTCCAGCTGTATTCTTCTTGAGTGGGCTGATGGAGCTAAAGCATTCAAACTGTAGCTCAGTATGAACGCCTCAGTTAGCACGTATGCTGGAGATAATATTATTATTTTGTGCTGCTAACCAAGCAGAGATCAGTGTGTTCTTTTTGCCAGCACTAATAGGGACTCTGCAGTTTCTCATCTAAAGTGCCTATGAGAAAAGATGCACAACATGTTATGATATGACTTGCGAGTGCATTCAGTATCTGTACTGGAAATTTTTGAACGTATTTGTCATCGCAGTAAGTCAAGTCGTATTCCTGCTGCAGTAATCGATCAGATGCTCTCACAGCTCTAGGATGTTGACTTCCCTTTGCTGAAGAATGCTGAGCAAGCAGCCTTGCTACCTGCCCTCATTATTATGACAATAAGTTGCTCATCTCTCTTGCTCCTGTTCTGCCTCACTCTCTAAACTTGTCTCATCATCTTTCCTCTCCTTTCCTGTCCCAGGAGGAAGGTCGGGGCCAGGGCTTCACGGAGGGCTCCTACCAGGGCCGCCAGCTTTTCCGCTGTGAGGAGGAGTGCGGTGTGTTTGTGGCTCTGGACAAGCTTGAACTCTGGGAGGATGATGATGATGGTGAAGCCTTTGGAGAGCTAGAGGTGGACCACGTCAGTCTAGTGGAAGAGGATCAGGACTTTCCTCCACTGGAGATCAACTCCAGGGTCCTGGTGCAGACCAGGGAGGGACCCGAGAGAGGCACCATCATTTTTTGTGACCTGCTGCCAGGCAATGAGAGCCTGGGATACTATGTGGGAGTTGACATGGTAAGCATGGCTCCTTCTATATATATGTACAACTGAGACAAGTGCAAGAACAAGTGCTAAATTATGGTGCTTAAAATGCATGGTGCCCAAATACTGGTAGAGGTATTAATGTGCTTGTCAGAAAAAATAATCTATTTGATCACCTTGGGCTCTGGGATATTTATGATGAACATTTTTCATGATGTTCTAATATCCTACAAACCAAACAGTCAGTTCTTTGAAGAAATAAATGATACATAATTTGCATAAAAAAATCTAGAAATTTTACAGTTTATTCATTCATTCATTAGGAAAAAAAATGCTTATACACTTTCCTTCAGAGAGATGAGAGGATTACCAGCAGTGTCATGACTGTGTGCTAAGCATGAAGCCTGTTGTCGGCTAACTTAGCTTAGCCCATAGACTGAGGGGCAACAGGTAGCCTGACTCTGTCCTGATGTATCAGATGCCTACAGGCACCTTTAAAGCTGGCTAATTGGTGATTAGTTAGGGTTGGGATCAGAGTCAGAGTCTCCCCTTGTTCCCAGGCAACTGGTCCTGACCACTTTACAGTCCAATACATACCCCCCTCCCTCACTGTAAGATGACACCATGTCATCCGTGCACCTTGATTTTGTCAGTGAGCTGCAGAAGAAGGGAAATAATAAACTTTGATTTCCCAAAATATTGAACTTTTTCTTTAAATACAGTTTATTCTTAGTTGCTGATATTCACAAATTCTCATTGTTTAATTCCATAAAAACTGGTGTTACATGGGCTTTGTGGTATTTACATTCAACTACATAGTTGTTTGTCATAAAGTGAGGGGATGTCACAAATTTTAGTTCTGTTAAATTTTATCATGAGTTATTGTTTCAGGTTTTCTGTCATGATTTGCATGTGTTTTTGTTTTTTTTGTTAATGACCATTGAAGGAACATGTCTTGTTGCCTTGGATCAGTGTAGCTATGACTACTGTTGTCAGGCGGGAGTGGTATTGTAGTCATAGAGAGATTGAAACACATAACTGAGGCATTTGACTGCTGATCGTTAGCAGCAGCACCAACAGCAGCCGCAGCAGCAGCCCACTCAGTGCATCTGAGCCTCCCACACAAAGGCAAGGCAGTCACGCGGGGAGTGAGGTAAAGACTTAGTGCTGTATGACCCAACAGCATGGCAAGGGGCCAGCAGGCAGCTGAGGAGAGCCCACTGCTCTGCCTCACTCTGCGTCCAGCCTCGCCCTGCCTTCTCTAGCTAGTGGCACTGGCCTCAGGCTTATCTTAGATTATCCCTCTGGAGTAGAATCCTGGATTCCGAACTGAAGAAGAACAGCGTGGTTGTGCTCGCTGAGAAAGTGGAGCTTTCGGGGGGGAGGAACTGAGCTGGAAGATCTGAGAAGATGAGATGAGCAGTTTGGATTATCACAATACT
Source organism: Chromis chromis (assembly GCA_900302755.1). Lineage (NCBI taxonomy): Eukaryota > Metazoa > Chordata > Actinopteri > Pomacentridae > Chromis > Chromis chromis. The sequence continues at coordinate 19,527 of OMNN01082899.1, read as the reverse complement.
GAGGATCCAGATTAATCTGAATCTTTAGATAGAGCAACAAGACAATAGACCTTGTTAATCACAGAGGAGGTACTAGGGGAAGTGTGGCACCAACTTAATCAGTGTTGAAGGAGCGCCTCAGAGGGTTACAAGGTGGTCATGTCTCCAACTCTTTCAGGACAATCCTATTGGGGACTGGGATGGTGTGTTTGACGGGAAGCTGCTGTGTAATTTTGCCAGTTTGGAGCACACTCGACTTGTCCCAATCTGTGACGTAATGCCAGGTGAGTCATCTAGTATTTATCCTTGTTTTTACACCATGTGTATGTTGTCAAATCTTAGCGTTTTCTGAAAACATTCAGCTGTCCCTCACTTGGACCAGCACTGAGCTCCTTCTGAGCATTCTGAGTTTGTGTTTTGCTTGCAGCGGGAACAGAGAGCCTTTTGTGTTGATGGCTCACTTGTTTTTGAAAGTCAAGTGAGATACTCTGGCTCTTTGTTCTCCACAGTGGCATATTGATTTGTTTATGTGTGCTACTGCCACATCCCTGACTATTCAGACTTGCATTCAGAAAATTGTGAGGATTGACATTGTTAATTTTGCAAATTTGTCCTCTCTGTTAAAAACCCTTCCGTTAGCACTCTATGGACAGACTACACAAAGTAAATGCTGTCACTAAGTAGAGCTAATTTAAAATGAGTCTTGAAACAAAATTTGTTATTCATTGGTTCCTGATTTGTCATGCATTTGATACTAGTGTAAATGCTTTCTTTGTAACAATCAGCCTGTGTGCAAAGTGAAAGGCAGGATAACTTCTGGTTACTTACTTGCAGTTAAATACAATATCTTTAGTGGGAAACTTTACATAAGAAACTCACAATCTGTTGTCACTGGCTCAGTGTTGCTCTCCAGGTTATGAACTGCCTGTGAAGGAATATCTTGCTAAAGTTTAACCTATTAAAATTATTTTTCCTGGAACGGAAGCTGAAATACATTCTTCAAATTTCTTATTAGATGTTAAAAAACTACACTGACAAACTGGAAGCAATAAAGGAAAATGATAGGTCAAAGTAAATATACTTGAAGTGCAAGCACGGGTGTGGAAGGCATTCAGTGCACGGTAGTTTATGTGGGCTGACAGGAGTGTTGTGCCTTTAATGTGGATGTATTTCTGGGTTGTACAGAATATTCCATGCAGGACCAAAGGCTGCAGAAGCACAGTTTTGCCCCCAGAGGCACCAACAGTGACAAGTCGTCCTCTGGCCAAAGCAAACCAAAGAGCAAAGGTACTGCACTGCTGTGATGATACAGAGCTAACAGACTAACCCGCATCTTGGTGTGATGATAATTACTAAAGTGAGAGATCCTTTTACAGATGTCTTTTCTTTGTTACAGACGGTTCTTAAAATGAAACAGGATTTGAAACTCGTAATATTTTAGGCAGGCAGTAAGGCAAGTGAATAACTAACAACCTATACTACTTTTGGTGGGAAGTCCCTTTAATTAGATTATAACAGAGGGTGTGTTTAACTCCATTTTTCCTGTAGCAGCTGAATTGATTTGTGAATGAAATAAGTTTCTACCCTGATTTCTTTTCTTTCCTTGTGGCTCTTTGTTGTAGGAATTTCTACACATTTAATTTTTAATTCTCTGTTGAAACTGACAAAACATAATCTCAGACACACACACTCAGACGGTCCACACATTCATATTATGCTTATCTTTCTCTGTGTGTTTTTTTTTTTTTTTTCATGTACTTGTGTTATTTACAGGATTAGGTCATCAGTGTGGCAGTAGAAGCAAGTCTGAGTTTTACTATACTTTAAATGGCAGCTCTCTTGATCCCCCTGCTCAGTCCAAATCCAAAAGCACATGGTACATTGATGAAGGTAAAAAATAAAGGGTACTCATGGGATGTCAACCATCTGACTGGCAAGCTCCTGTTCACAACAAGCTACATAGTAATCTGTTTCACTATGGCCTACTTTTTATGGGTGCTGTACAGTTTTAATACTTACATTGGCAGGATCAGGGGTCCATTCCCACTGGACTACCTCTGTACTAAGACTCTCTGGTACTGTGGGTTGCTCTAAATAGAAGTGTCCTCCAAATGCAGCATACACTACAGTGTGAAAAGCATTTGGTATAGCTGGAAACACATTTCTCCCACTGGTAAAACCTGGAATATAGTTATAGTTATATTTGATAATCAGAGAAGCTTTATGAATTGTTTTTACTCACATGACTGTTTTGTCATAACTGTAAAATACAAATGATGGAACTTTGTCATAATATCTCATACATGAGAAACATTTTGTTTAGACCTAATTTACATGAATAATTGTAATGCTCCTCTTGCTATTTTAACATAGTGTCTCTTAGTAACTAAATCTACAAGAAGCTATTTCTGATAAATTTTATTGAGTCCAAAGTCATTATTCAGTCAGGCACTGATGCACCAGACCATCAGTCTGAATTACTCCTCAGCATATTGTTATAAATTGACTTAGTGATTGAGCTTCCTTTTATCCTTTAAGCAGTAACTAAATGGAGCTGCAGTGCTTAAACAGAGATGGTCTGCTGTCTCCACCATGCTGGCTAATATAAGAAATACCACCAACACAGCAACTCATCCATGAACAAAAATAGTTTTCAGTAGGTTACTGAAGAGTCATATTTTAGAATTACTGAAATGTATACAGGAGAAAAGCAGGGATTATTCATTTCTTAACATTTGTGATACATAATAGACAATAGACAAATGTATAGACTTGGAGCTTAAGAGACCTGTGGCGGTGGCATATTGGCATGGATTTGTGTGGAATGACACATTTGTGGAATTGAAGCCACATTTGTTCTAAAACATAGATGATTAAAAAGAACAGCAGTGCCAAAGTTCATTTGTGTAAGTGTCTTAGAACTGCTTGTACCTATAAGAAGTCCTAAAAAGCTGTAAAATAAAGATTATGTGCTTTCTTTCAGTTTTTTAAAATTTATTAAAGAAGTGGGAGAATAGGTGTTTTCCTAAAAAATATATTTAGTTTATATACATATGTAGGCTACATACTGTAATTACTGTATGCTAGGGCAAAATGCCCGCCTTAATTTCGCTTAAGGAGGAACAGTTGATCAGTTTTTACAAGGCTCTGGTAGTAACAAGAAGTTGGTTACAGGACACTTTAATTAAATTTCTAGAGAAGGAACGCCATGAGTAGTTTGTTGCAGTAGCTTGCTATAAAGACCTGTCCACTAGTCTTGTCCTTCATCACCATTTTAGTGTGATATTCTACCTGCATGAAGTAATTGGTGTTGCTAAAGGCTTTTAATAATGCTTAGTGCTGCAAATGACACCTTCACTGGCTGCTGTCTTTGTCTTTTGCTGTTGATGCAGTTAAAAGATTAAAATTTTTAGTGTGATACTATTTGCTGGCCAAAGCATTAGTAAAAGACTTTGCTGCTGGTGTCAGGATTGACTGGTTCAGTCGGCACGTTGTCTCGCTGTTTTTGTGTTTCTGTTGGTGAAGGGACACAAGCTGGATTTTTTGTTGTTGTTGTTTTCACAGTTCCACTGCTCATGTCGTCACTCATATTTGTCAGTTGTGAAGCGCTTTTTTAAACATAAAGATAAGGTGTTTAAATTATATATTATACAGCACTCTTGTTATTCAGTACTCTGTTTATTGCCACACTCAGGATAAGCCTCCAGCTTTAATAATGAATAAACAAATTACGAATTGTCTTTGGAACTACAGATACAAGTAAAGTTGACTATGTACCTCCCTATCAAGGAAAATATGACATGTATAAGCTCTGAAATTTGGCATTAATCAGCCTTGATTATGTATGAGTGATTGTGGTGTTGCCATCTGCCATGGCAAAACACATTCCCTGATAGCCTGCAGTAGTATTTCAATAATAATTCATGCAATCTCACTTACTGTTTGTATTGCAGAAATTAGGAGGTCAGTCATAAATAGCTGACTTGCTGTTTTCACAACTGCTTACTCATCCCGTGAATGTGTAATCATGTTTCATCTTCCTCAGGGTCATTTTTCACATTGTGGGCTTTTTTTAAACGGTTCTGGTGACTTTCATTTCTGTCATGAAGCCAGCAGACAAGGCTACATGTTCTTGTGGTCAGTGAAAGAACAGTTTGCTTAAAGGGGAATTCTAGTATTTCTATTATTTATCGATGTTGTGACACTTTAGTCAGTACTGGATTTTTTGTATTGCTCTTTCCTGAAGTCAAAGATCGCAGAGAAAACTAAGTAACTGTGATGCACATGTTTTTTTTTTTCAATTTTGAACCTTTACCTGTAATGCTTTAATTGAAATATTATTATAATTTTCGAAAATTCCAAATTGTTTACAGAGTGTTTGTAAGGGGGTTGTTTAGAATGGATTATATGTGACAATTCCAGTAAAATCTGAAGCCAGCAGCTGCTAAACTGTACATGCCTAATACCAAATGTAACTAATAACACTATAGTAGCAATACATGATAATAACAGGATTCAAAATAAGTCTGTAATTTCCAGTTGACTTTCAACAGCAGAGTTGAATCAGAATCATACTTCTGACTAGAATATGCTAACATTGTGGGGGCTAATGGAGCACAATTTTATTTTATTTTTTTCGAAACTTTATTTGTCCCCAGGGGACAATTAAATTTTCGCAGATCCCAGTTGGGGTCAGAGCGGGGTCAGCCATGGTACAGCGCCCCTGGAGCAGGAAGGGTTAAGGGCCTTGCTCAAGGGCCCAACAGTGACCGCAGTGGGGGTTCGATCCTCTGACCTTCCGATCAGTAGTCCAGGGACTTAACCGTTGCGCCACCACCGTCCCAAAATAATTTCAGTGACTTCTCACTTCCGTGTGAAGTTCTCCTTTTCAGCTTCAGTCGCTAATTCAAAAATTTGCATAAAATGTGTCATTTTTCCAGATGCTGAATTCCAGCCTAGTATTCTCCAATTTTTGACTTTGGCAAAGAGCGTGTACGTACTGACTAAACTGTTCTGGTACACAAGGAGTTTTTCTGAATAAGGTGTGGCTCACTGTCCACAAATGCATGGTTTTAAATTCACTAGTCAGTGTTTTAAAAAAGTGTGATTTGTTTCACAAAGCCCTTGTGGACAACCTGCTTTTACTAAATCATGAAGAACACTGCCTGTAAGTATGCCACCTCTGAACATTGTGAATTTGTTCATTCTTGATCGCTTCAGTATGCAACATAGTGAAGGAGTCTGCACACCTGACATCACACATCAACTCAGGGCATTTTCACACTTAACCAGATACGGAGACTTGTTCCTTCAGCAATGAATAGTTTTAACACGTCACACTATCTCAAAGTCATGGATAATTTTACCCCTCTATACATTTAGCAGTATACTCTATAACAGATACCTTTTCGCGTTTTCTTCTTACTTAACCCTCTGATGCCCGATTAGTTTCTTGTCATTTTTGGCTCCTGTCACATTTTTACTCACTGCAGGCTAATTTTTCACTGCAATTAAAAGTTCTGCATCTCCAGCACATTTATGGCTAATAGAAAGAACTCAAAAATGCCATAAATCATATAACAGAAATTGCAAAGACTGAATTTGCCCACAGGTGTTACCAGTATTTCACGGTTGCACAATGGAATACAAACTTTTAGTTTTTTCACAGGACCTTGTTAGGTAAACGGTTAAGTTTTGGGTAATTTTTAAGTGGGACTGTTGTGACTTATTCTGCCTGCTTATAGGCCAGTGATGATCAGGCAGCCTTTGTCAAACATGGAGTCAAAAATCACTTCTGGATCATCAATTGGAGTCTTCAAAAAAGTTTTCAAGAAAATGTCTTCAAACAGTCTTCAGAGTCTGATGCGAATAATGTTTATTCAATACAGAGGCCGCAAGAACAAATGAGCAAAATCTCGAGATTTTAACTACCCGAACAAAGCGTTACATCGTCTTATATACTTCTGCAAACTTCTTCTAAACTCTCCTCCTTTGTTTGTAAAACCACAACCCATCCTTCTTAAAAACCAATCACGATGTCTCAATGATCATTTTGTTTGAATTATTCATATCCGGGGTGTGATTTAATCTTGTCAAAAGTAGAATCATTTCCCTTTTCTTAAAAGTCACTCCCTTCTCTTTTCTGCTGACTACACGGTTTTTCCCTCGTCGGCCATTATGAACTTGACTTGAACTCATACTCGTATGCACAGGGAGAGCTTCCTGCTTCCGGTCTTGCCGTATTTCATAGGCCCTCACAGGGTCGCAGTCCACACAGGATTGTTCAGTGTATACATGAAGTCAGTTTACCCATATTTTCCAGTTTTATCCTTTGTTTAGTGCTTTTTGGTCTGATTTAAACATCCTGTTTTCCCTAGTTTTAGCATTTGTTCAATTGCAAAAATCCCACAACAGGACATGTAGAATGAAGTGATTTTTACGAAATATCAATAAGTAATAAGCTAGATTTGGAGGCTCAGATGAGTAGCTCAAGGGCCGTTGGAAAGTTCAAAGTCCAGCTGCATGCCAATGTCACCAACCATGGCTAACCAGTTAAATGTCATTTTAAACACCTTGACAATGAGACCTTTGCTTGTTTTTCTCGTCACTTGTGATGGTTGTAACGCCTCAGAAGAAAATTACCTCAGCAGCAATAGCCAGCTAGATTGCTGAATGGTATTAATGCTGTAAAACATTGTATATTAGACATTTTAACTTTTAACAAACATGCCCTTTCCCACGGAGAAAATACCCTCAAATTACATTATTTAGTTGGCCCATGTGAGAAAATGCCCTAAGATGCTGAGATTGTTAATGGTGCTAATAAACCGTAGCTCAGCGCTATCTGCTGGTCTCCAGGGTTGAAGTTCTCTCATTTTCACAGACTTTCAATCAAATGAGACCAGTTAAACTGAGATATTCAGTTCTTTTTAAAGACATCTCTACTTTGGTAAACACAGCCTGCATGACATAAATAGAGTTTAAGTTTGGGTTTCTGGTTTCTCTCCTGCAGTTGGGGAGGACCCCGCCAAGTCACTCACTGACACCCCCCCTGACTTCAACCAGTCCTCCCCGCCCTCCAGAGCCCCGCCCTCTGCCTCGTTGTCCAGTGACAACAAGTTCCACTCGCTGCCCTTCAGCCTGAACCGCAAAACCGGGCCCATTGACAGCATGAGCCATGGGCCTCTCTCCCTCTCCGTCCAGTCAGTGATGGGAGAGCAGCCCGAGCCCCCGTCACCTGCTGCACCTCCCTCGCCGCGGCCTCCGACGCCTCCCCGAGGACAGCCTGGTCTGGAGGTGGGCTCTCTGGTGGAAGTGAAGGAGAACCCCCCTCTGTGTGGTGTCATCCGTTGGGTGGGTCTACCTCCTGGCCTGCTGGAGCCGTTGGCTGGTCTGGAGCTGGTGAGAAAACACAACAATGTGAACTTGGAAGTTAGATTTAAGTCTTAGGAGCAGTATGTGGAGAAAAAAAGCACAGATACTGTAAAATACTGCTGGGACAAGTAATATATGAATGTATCAGAAGACAGTACACTGTTACCAACAATGCAAGTTGTGATACTGAGGGACCTGTGTGTCTTTTACTTACTCCAGACGTGGTAACTGTGCTGCTTTGTGGTACTCAGTTAATTTCCCAGATTGTGTGCATTTGAAAAATCATTAAGTCCTAAATCTTGTCTCTTATGGTTTTTTTTGTAGTGACTTTCTTAACGTTGTTGCTAATGTCAACTATTAATATATATTACCCCGTATTTAAACACATTTCTAAAAGTCTAGGCAGGAACATCAAGTGATAAGTGCCACCCAGATCAGCTGATTATCACATCTTATTCACAGCGATTACCACCCCACCATTAATGTAGACATTCTTGAGTTAAGCTAGTTTATTCTGGTAAATACAGTAGTTAGCTGCTATTCACTGGTCAGTGATAGGAGTGCTTTCCAACAACCTCCACCCAGCTTTTCCTCAGTTGTGAATCTTAAGGTGTTAAAGTTTCTACTGTTAGAATGCTTGCTGTTTGTAACTGCTGTTGCTACTACTAACCGGGACTGACGGATATTCTTAAAAATATCAGTCAATCATTCCTGCATCAACAAGCTTGTTTTGATCCTCCACGCATGATTTCTTTCATCACCCTGGCTGTTGAGCTGGATTGGAAATCAGTAGACATATCCTCGTAGTTTCAATCGTAGCATCTGGACTTGGTTGAGTTAGCTCGAAGACGTTTCACCTCTCATCCAAGAGGCTTCATCAGTTCTAAACTGACTGGTTGAGAGTTCCAGATGTTATACTCTTCAGGAGCCATTACGATTGAAACTACGAGGATAACCATGACCTGGATGACTGAGAATCTTCACAGACATGTTGCCAGGCACTTCGGGAAGAACACCCTGCGACTGGTGCGGGAGTATGAAAGAACTTCCAGAAAATATGCTTAATAGTGTTAATGGCTCCTGAAGAGTATAAAATCTGGAACTCCCAGTTTAGAACTGATGAAGCCTCTTGGATGAGAGGTGAAACGTCTTTGAGCTAACTCAACCAAGTCCAGATGCTACGATTGAAACTACGAGGATAACCACGACCTGGATGACTGAGAATCTTCACAGACAGTAGACATATCTCACCATGTTGATCATGTTGCTTATAGTGTGAAAGCTCAATATATAACTGATCAAGTAAAAACTAATTTATCACCACCTTGCATTGTGTAAATAGCACATCCAGCAGCCTTCTTCAATTTGTTCAAACAATGAATGGTTAAAATGACGAACTTGTTTTCGAGGGTTTTTGGCCCAGACAGTTTCTTAGCTGAGCACAGTGACGGCCTGGATTCTCTGCTGTAGCAGCCAGCAACGGCAAGAAAAAAAAGTATTACCCAAAATGTTGTTCTTTCTCTGTTAACACAGTGCTCTATTAACGTTTTTCTCTTGATTGTCTGTAGGCTCTGTGAGATGTGGGTAAAATGTAAGATATCTGTCACTAAACATCCAACCACTGTTGAAAGAGTTTGCGATTAGGCCGTCCTGAATGTCCAGAATAAAAAAGGCCCCATGCTTTTTTTTACTGTACACATCTGCAGTACCTTGCAGTAATTTGATCACATGACTTTGACCTTCTCTCCCAGGAAGAAGAGTGCCCTGGTTGCACTGACGGCACCTTTAAAGGCACACGGTACTTCACCTGTCCACCCAAAAAAGCCCTGTTTGTGAAGCTCAAATGCTGCCGGCCTGATTCCCGTTTCCCATCCCTGCACCACTCGTCCAACCCCATAGAACGGTGCAACTCCATCGGTGAGTCAGTAGTAGTATATGAATAAATACAGTTATCATGAAAATTATTGTTCCCGAAAGCATTGTGTTTACACTTGAACTGTGTGATTTTTTTTGCAGCATTTGGGGGTTACCTAAGTGAGGTCGTACATGAGAACACGCCTCCACGCACAGAAAATGATGGTCTGGATGTCATGGTGGGAAAAAAGAAAGGCATTCAGGGCCACTACAATTCCTGCTACCTGGATTCCACTCTCTTCTGGTCAGTACTCATTTAGTTGAGCAGTAAATACTTTATCAGCTACAGTGTATGCCAGTTTCTGTTGTTGTCTGTAGACTTCAGTCATATTAATTAACTATACAGAGCCTCATCAGCAAGCAGTGTTGTATTTGCCCTGAGGCGGAGGCTTATTAGTAAACTGTTTTGACTTTGACCACTGGCTCTAACCGGAGGATGTGTTCCAGCTGTGAGCCGGCTGGTGTATTGTGGTACATCTCTTATTTCTGTCAACACTACACCTTTTGAATGCAGCAGTCACCTCAAACTGCTGGAGATGCCTTTGAATATGCTTTGACAGTTTGGAATTGGGGAATTTTAGCTTTAACCCTCTGAACTCCAAGCAGTTTCTAAGTGTTTCTTTGCTCCTGTCACATTTTTACTCACTGTGCACCCCTGTGGAATCAGTACAACCATGGTTAGAAGTAGAGAGAACGCAAACATGTCTTCTGTGCAGCATGACACATTTATAGTGACATAAATCATAAAAAAAAAATTTGAAAGGCAAATTTCTTTTATTTATTTACAAAAATAAAAAAACTGGAATCAGCACGTACACCAGTCTTACTAATACTGGAAAGAACTGGTGAGTCTACATACCATAGCTATTTTCCTACTTAGATTGTTCATTTGTTTTCATACTTGTCTCTTATCTGCTCTGTGTAAACACAGCCTGCAGTTAAACCCAGTCAGCCAGAAAGTCCCAGTATTTATGCAATGTGACTTTAACTGAGTCACTAATGACTCCAGAGTTGTGCTAAGTGTAGACATTTTATAGCTTTTATTAGAATCTGGTTCGTGGAAATGCTGTACTTTAATTTATTTTTTACATTTTTGAAGGAGACATGTGATTTTGATTAAAATGTCATGATAATAAGCTTAGATTTCGATCATATTCCCAACAGAGCAGCACATCACAGATAAGTAGATGAACGACAGAAAGTCTAATCCAAGAATTCTTTATTTTTGAAGTTTCTGATTATGATAAGTGGTATAATTTTGGTCATTATCTTTAAGGATAACATGCCTCTCAAACCCACGGGTTTTGAGGTTCAGAGGGTTAAATTTGACTATTTCTCAAAAAACTAAAAAACAAAGCAAAACAAAAAACAGGAAACTGATTCTAAGGGCTTGTCACATAAAGTCATGATCAACTGTACAATAAATACAAATATAGTTAAACAAACAGAATCATATCCTTCATATGGGGGTTTACAATATTCATATTTTTTGTTCATCCTGTTTTTAATATTACGTGAACATCAGACAAGTAATCATTATTTATTGTGTGTCAAGTATGTAATAGACAGATCATTTTATTCTAAACACTTTGTTGTATATTCTGCTCTGCAGTCTTTTCTCCTTCAGTTCTGTACTGGACACAGTTCTGCTGAGGCCACGATCAAAGACCGACGTTGAGTATTACAGAGAGACACAAGAGCTGCTACGCACAGAGATAGTCAACCCTCTGCGCATGTAAGTCCTAATACATTAATGCATACATTTTCACATTGACACATTATAGGTTGTTGTTATTACCTATTTTAGGCAGATGTGACTTTTTTTTAATATATATATATATATAAGCCCCTTTTCGACCGACATACTTTTAAGGAACTAAAAAGTTCCTGTTGCCCATGTCGTCCACGTTTCGACCGCGGTCTGAAGTCCCGGGGAGATCATGCAAATTAAGCCAATGACGTATGAGGACGTATGAGGCCGGTGACCCAGGAGTGCGTCCAGCCAGTCGAACCACTTGCTGGTTCTGTGAAAGTCGGAGCCACTCTTGTTGTTGTTAATTTTTTTATAGTCCTGCTTTAACTTTTTAATTTTCTCCCGGACCTGTTTGCCGCTGTGGAAGACGCCCATGTCGGCCAAACACAGGGACATTTTCCCCTAAATCTTATCAGAGGGTCGCCGTCTCCAACTCCCGCTGAATATCGTCCTCCATAGACGGTCAGCAAGGCCTGCACCTCCTCGTCGGTCCAGCGGTCAGAAGTTTTCTTTCCAGAGTCCATATCTTCTATAATCTTTCTTCACAGCACGATAAAGAATGTAAACAACTCGCTTGCAGCTGCACTCTTTAAACATGGCGCTTGTTATATTTTGCACGGCCGCTTTGAGAGCCTGGCCAATCAATCGTTGCCTACGCTTTGCGAGCCTGGCCAATCAGATGTTCAGACCTGCAGGCGCTGCTGGCCCCACCTCAAAAGTCCCTGGAACCTTCAGGAAGTACATAACCGCTAGTAGGTACTTTTTTCGGGGTAGATTATTTACCCGGATAAATCTGGTCGAAACGCAAGTCCTCAAAAAGACCCTAGTTCCGGGGTATAGTTCCTCCGGTCGAAAAGGGGCTTTAGGCACCAAACTACTCAGTTAGGTTTAGAGAAAAGTCATAGTTTTCAGTTCAAATAAACCACAAAGGTGTGGTTGCTTCTTAGATCACTGGGATGAGTCCTGCCACAAGAATAGCCCTTAAAAACACACAATTTCACAGCCTTTTTTGTGAGGTATTTTTCCTGTCGACCAACACAGTTACACATGTTGGTGTGAGACAGTTCTGCAGAAAGGATAAAGACATTTGCTCTACCCAGTAAATGGCCGACTGGGTTTTCCTTTCTCTTTGTTTAACTGCCTCTTACTCCTGGTGAACCTATAGGAAACCACAATCCGTATAAAATGTTAAATGTAGAGAACGTTTGCCACATCACCACATGTCAGGGGCTAGCGAGAGGAATCTTAATTTATCAGAGGAGAGGCCTCTCACCTCTTTATCAGCCCCCGAAGAGATATTAAAGAAGCGGTACTTTATAACAGGAAATTTCGGGAGAATATAAATCTTTTCATGGCGAATCGTAACTTTTATGTTAAAATATTTCCTCGCGCGAGATAAAGTCTCCTGCACTCGTGCTGTAAAAGCTCTAATTAGCAGACAGACAGTTTAAAGGCTTATGAAGGAAATTGTAAGTCTTGCACACAAATGGCACAAGTCAGCTGCAGCAATAAGAGTTTGCTCGTAAAATGTCACAAAAAAACAGCAACAGTCCTTAAAAATGCAGTTTAAAATACAGAAAAAAAAGAGTTACAGCTTATGCTAAAAAAAAAAAGAGCTATAAAACAACTTCATGTATGAAATTGATTACATTTGAATGAATTTCAGTGAGGATTGAAATAATCAGTAAAGTACATAGAAAAATACAGCTAGTAGCATTTAAGGTGTCAACATGTACAATATCTTTCTGCCATAAATACTCCAATACACTCCAAAAGATGTCCATCTTTCCACCCCCAAAGGCTGTTTTCCTAGTTCTACTTCTGCCTCCAAATTTCAAAGTGAAAAAGATAATTTAGTGTGTGCCGGGGGAAGCCTTGCTTCACTCTAGTAAACCTGTGTCTTTCAAGTTTTCTTCTTTGCAGTCTCTGCAGTAAATCAAATGAGCGCACCTCTTTCCCTTCTCTCCTGAGACATATTTTGTTTCAGTTTTTCTGAAAATCACACAGTTTAGTCAGGGTTTGAGGGTGTTGTTTACCGCAGTAGAAACACTGCTCAGGAGGAAGTCTGTCAAGAAACAAATATACACTTTTTAAACAGAATATTCAAACTAAAGGATTTTTTTGTGTTGTTGAATATTTTGCTCGGTATTTTGTATAAAACGTCGTCACATCCCTAAGCCACCAGCGCTTGAATCGTGCTCAGTGTGTTATCTTTTAATGGCCGTATGCGATGGCCACTGATAACCTTTGAGCATGCTTGACATGTCTGGTTGGATACTTGATGAGAAAGAAAGAGTGTCTCAAGAACAGAGGGATGTTAAAGTGCTCGGCATACCCTTCCACTGACACTATCTTAAGTGAGACTTACGGCAAGTGGACAAGAACAGAGCGCGAGAAAAAAAAAATCACAGAAAGAAGGAAAGATTACATTGATCAAGAAGAAAAATAGGATCCTCCTTCAGGGTCGTTCATCATCACCTTACTGTGCTACTTAGACTGCAGACGGCTCTAAAGGATGTGTAACACTCAACAACCTGCTTTCCCTGAGAAACCACTGTAATTAAATCAGTGCATGTGTCTATCAGTTGTTTTCATTTATAAATTAGCACAGAACCACTAAACAAACCACTATAATGGTAACACACGGCCCTGTAGTATGAATGCAGTGTCATTTTTCCCAGCCACATCATAGGTTACCCTGTTGACCTAGTAATCAAACTATAATGTGCCCAACATGGATGGTTCTATCATTACAACATCAACATTTAGATGATGAATGACGATTGTTTGAAAGTCCAATCAGGACATCTTGTAATGGTTCAAAAATAGTTCCAAAATGACAGTTGTGCAAACATTCAAGACATACATGGCTGTTCTTCCTGGATGTAAAGGGGAGCACTAAGACTGTTATGGTGGATCTTTTGTGGCCTCTGCTTGAGGAGATGGTTTGTGGTTTGACTGTTGGATATGCCTGGCTGAGAGGATGCTCTAGAGCCCACCTGTCTCCTATCAGGGATGATTAGCCTGGAGCTCCTGACCTGCTCTCCCTGCCTTCTGCCGTACCTGATTGGACCGCCACCCAGTTCCCTCTCGTCCCAGTTCATCCAATCATACTGCAGCAATCAGCACACCTGGGGTTTAAATCCACAGCTCAACTCACAGCCCAGATGGCTGTGATTCAGTGTGAGCAGCTCGCCCTGGTGCCTCAGGTTGTTTTAACCTTTGGTTAGAAGTTACTTGTTGTCTTATCTGATAAGTGTTCCGAGGCACTCTTTTGTTTTGTTAGTTTTACACTTTAACTAATTTGTTTGTTACTTTTGTTAGTTGTGGGTGTTGCTATCGTGTCTTTACGTTCGGCTAGGGAGTTCAGTTTTGTTATTTTGTTTTGGATAGTTTTCGAAACTCTGTTGGCCTTCATTTGGTTTTATTTGGTTCTTTAATTTAGCAACACCCACTAGCTCCTTTTTTTCTTTCTTGTATTACCACTGTTTTGTAAATTACATCACTATGCAATAAATTGCTTTTCCCTAGACAGCTGGGTCGTAACAAAGACGAACAATAGTCCAAGCTGGGAACATATTCGCCACCCTAACATTAGTAACAATACGAAACAACCAATAGTTGCATTAAAAACAGCCACACCACGAAGTGCAATCGCTGCGCACTGTGACAATCCAGAGACTTGTACAAATAAGCTCGTCTTGCGACACACGATCGGATAGGATTCTAATTTCCATGTAGATTTACGTAAATGCACCACCAGCACCGGTGAAGCTAATTGTTTGATGACACTGTTGGTGGCAACACAAACATTGGCTGCACCTGATTGGTTGAGTGCTTCACTCATCAGCTGTCTGCTCTTGGATTTCAAAATAGACCAACATGGTGGCTTGTTTGGAAACTATCAAAAAAAAAAAAAACAGTTGACTGAAATGTGTTTCTGAAAACATTTCAGGTGAGAAATCAGCCATGCAGTTGCCAAATCTGTCTTCATTTTAGATGGTTAGTTGAGATGTTTTTGGGAGTTTTTAGAGGCACTGAGGCTCCTGATTTGCATAAAGTAGCCTAGTGCTCAACTTTGCGTGATGCTCCATCTCTCAGAATGCATCGCAATGCTACCAGAATGCCTTGCACGGCTACTTAGACAATGAATGGGAAGCATTAAAATGATGAATCCTGTGAACACGTACTATTATTCTTTCAAGTACGTGGAGTTCCACGTGACATAAATTCTGTCACATCCACATTTGCAAAATTTGTCAAGTGTCTGCACAGCCATACATGTATGGAATGCATCCTCCAAGCGGACTGGAATGTAGTATTACTTAGAGCAACTACATACTTGTGTTGTTTACAGCTGCTGTTGTGTACATCTGCAAATACCGCAATGTATGCTTTGGTGTTGTTGGGATGTGAGTCAAACTTTCCTGACCTAAAAATCCGGCATTAAAACGACGACTGTTGTTGACCTGTGGACTGAATCTTGTTCCTAAAAAAAAATCCAGTTACTGTGTAGAGAAAGAGGAAAACATACCAAAGAATAAATCAAATCTTCCTCTAAAGTGTTTAGTATCAGTGTATGTTTTGTCTTGTTTCACGGAATTCAAGTAATGTTAGACAGCAGTGTTGGGGTGGTGGTATTAAAATTTTAGTTGTAGGGATTTTGCAAAGTCTTTAACTTACATGGAACTGAATGGGCTATTATAACACACATGTTGATGCAGGACATGACTTATTTTACACTGAAACATGCGACCATAGCCCACATTTTGAAATCCTGTGATGAAAATGTATTTTGCTGATGAACTTAGAGGCAAAGCTGACATATTGTACTTGTATAATAGATATTTTTGTGCAGTCATGTTATGCATGAGATTGATGAGAAACACACTTTCTTCATGTACATGTAAAAAAAAAAAAAAGGCCCCTGAACGTCTCAGCCTATGAGTAGACATCAAAATACTCAATATATGATGTAAAAAAAATTTATTTTCTTTCATTTTGAGACCTCAAAAAAAACCACCACTTTGATCCCTTTGACCTCATTAATTACTCAAGCACGTATCAGACGAGATGCTCTCCCATTACACACACAAACATATGACCTTAAGTGTTTCCATGCCATTAAGCATACCGTGGATCAGGCAGGAGCTCAGAGCCGACCTTAGCTTTTAGCGCCTTTTCACCCCCGGCGGATTGCTTACAATAACAGAACAGGGTATTTCTATTAAAGAAACAGTGGCCCTGCCTTATTCAAGGGATATTTTCAGCCTTTCTGAATCATCTGTAAAAAAAAAAAAAAAAATGGGGAAAAAATTGTTCCCTGTCAAATAACAACTAAAACAGTACAATAAAGAAATAAAACCACATCCCAGTTTGCCCACCCAGTCTGGAGCCACTGTAGTACACATTCTGTTACGAGGCATGACAATTTAGGAACAGCTCTCATGCTTTGACGGGGCCTGTTTACTTTAAGACATGATTTGAGCAGCAGCTAAAATTGTTTGCTTGCTCAGTTCTATTCAGTGTTTATCCATTCAGTCTCCCCATCCCACCCGGATTAGCTGTAAATCTATGTTCCAGTTTAGAGAGGGGTTAGCTCTACTTGACAGTTTATTTTTTTTGTGCCTCCATCTCTCTAAAATGACAAATGCCATCAAAGAATCTCGGAGGCTGTAGTAATAGTGTTTGGCTTGCAGTTTCCCAGGTAATTAAAATGGGAGGGCGGCTACCTCCCTAATGTCAGAAGGATTTCGTTATCAGTTTCGCAAGGTGCTATGAAATGAGTCTCCGCGAGCCACACAGTCTTAACCGCCTCATATCTCCGTCCTCGCTCCGGCTTGAGTTTGCAGTTTTTCGACAAGGTTGCCGTACCGGGCCCGTGACTCGATCATTAGAAGGTCAGAGGCACACACAAAAAAAGAGACAGATTGTGCAGCCACCTCACAACAGGACTCATCTCATCTCGTTTACAGCACAGTGGGTCGCTTTCACAGTGCTACGCTCAGGAATGTGATATGGCTAACACTGACAACTTGAAATGTACATAAAACGCAGCGAGAGTCCGCCGGTTTCTGTCTTGCCCACTAGAAAGAAGAAGAAGAAAAAAAAACGATTTGTTTTGAGATGCAAATTTTCCATTAAGCGCAGTCCCACCTCACATTTCCTGACAGCGTTGTCACATGGCTGAGTACTGCTCCCGGAGCCTTCCGCCTAATGATGCCGCCTGTTAATGAGGCGGCGTTTGATGACACGCTATTTGACGAGTGTGAGCGCGCTACTCTCGAATCATGCCATGTGCACGGAGCTAGTGAGGAAATGGGGGCTAAAAGCGTGCATTTATAAATACTTTTAAAAACATGGTTGTTTTTTTTATAGGTATAGGTTTCAGGTAGAGATGTCACTTAAATTATGTTCGGGATTTCTCTCAGTAAGGATAAAGGAGGAATTAATGAAAGCGCTTATGTAAAGCTAAGGCAAGCTCTACCAAATTTAAAATGAATTACAAAGGACAAAAAAAAACACACTTTCTTACCTACGTCTAGTGATACTGAGTCATGTGAATAGTGGAATACAATACAGTAGAAGTGCATAGAAATTAATCTGTAGTATTCAGAGCCTTAAAAATGACTTTTAAAATAGTTATTTTCTACAAACAATGCACAAAACCTGTATCCACTGATGTACTTTAATGTGTATTTGGATGAAGACAATGGAAACCAAGCTAAAACTGCCTGCATGACTATTTACCATAAGAAATGAATGAGAAAACATCTTCTTCTTCTTTTGTCATTTAGAGTGAATAGACCCTTTACGTAAAAGAAGATTGCAATCTCACTCGACGCTGTGTGAGGAAATCTATCCTGTAATGTCACCAGTGTTGTGCACATATGCAGAATAGTGTGAATGTCACATGTTGGACAGAAAGATCATCAGCTCCATGCCAGATCGAAAATACTTTAAAAACATGTGTTTTTATAGGCATAGGTTTCAGTTAGGGATGTCACTTAAATTACGTTCGGGATTTCTCTCAGTAAGGATAAAGGAGGAATTAATGAAAGCGCTTATGTAAAGCGAAGGCCAAATTTAAAATGAATTACGAATGACAAAAAAAAAACAGACTTTCTTACCTACAGCTAGTGATACTGAGTCATATGAATGGTGGAATGCAATACAGTAGAAGTGCATAGAAATTAATCTGTGGTGTTCAGAGCCTTAAAATAGTTATTTTCTACAATGTACAAGACCTGTATCCACTGATGTACTTGGATGAGGGCAATGGAAACCAAGCTAAAACTGCCTGCATGACTATTTACCATAAGAAATGAATGAGAAAACATCTTTTCTTCTTCTTCTTTGGTCATTTTGAGTGAATCACATCAACTTTACAAAGATCAAAACCTCACTTGACATGCTGTTCATTTATCTGTACGCTGTGTCAAGTGTGTGAGGACATACTTAGAATAGTGTGAATGTCACATGCCGGACAAAGGATCATCAGCTCCACGCCAGATCGAAAACCCTGTCAAGTATTCCTCAGACAGGTCCGTCTCTAGGATGCGCACCAGAAGTGTAACAGTTCCCTGCAAACCTCTTGTTTGTTGAGGCAAAGCTGTGACTCCGACTCTGCCAAAGAAAACATACAGCTCCGCCTCGAACCCTCTCGTCTCGTCGCGTCCATATTGCCTCCCCCAAATTAGAAGCACTTATTCACACGCATGCTGCTCGCTACCAAGAATACTCTCGCGCTTAGTAATGACTTGTAACATCTCAAATAATGGCTTTCCCCGCCGAGCCCACTTCTATCGGTCGCGGCTGTTGCAATTTACACTGCGGGTTTCTGGAATCTCGGGCTATGCTAAAAGCGACTCCCTGGAAGAGGCCCACACGGAGCGCTGTGCCGTGCTACATGGCGACTGGACCACCTGCCTGAAGCCGAGCGCCATCCTTAAAAAAAAGTGCTACATCACCAAATAAAAAGCAGCTCCTTCTTTTAATTTTTTTTTTTATGCACAGCTTTGGGGAGTAATTAAACCTGCTGCATATGTTGCGACTGAGTATTTAATTATGTCGGTCGTACACGACGAGGCGCCGCTCCTTCAGGCTAAATTGATGTTTAAATAAAATTAGCCCTTATTGTCCGGTGTTTAGCAGACACTTTGTGTTATTTTTGTGTGCGTGTATCCTGGGTACAAGAACCCAGAGATTTAATTGGCATTCAGGAAGTGCTGTCTTTTGTTTCCCATCAATTTTTCATACTTGTGCCTCAGTCTGCTTTCAGCAAGGGAGGAGAATTAGCTGATTTGTGAGACACAAACTGTCCAAAATGAATGACCCACTTTGGGTTGTAGAAATGAGAGGTTTCAGAGATAGGTGGGAAAGTGAACAAAAATGACCACCTCGTCTCTATGTAGTTGCTACTCCCTAAACCCAGCTTTTTTCCTTCGCTGGATGCTCTCTCTAATAGTGTTTTTCTCTTGCTTTTAGTTTTTATGACAACCCTCCCC
>OMNN01082895.1:0-14746 GCA_900302755.1 Chromis chromis | reverse complement strand
CACTCAGATAAACATTGTCCCAGAACAAGCACACTCCCTCATGCAAATGGAAATCCCAAATGTCACTGGCCTACCCCCACAGGAAAATGCACCCCACCACATGGCAAAGACATCAAACAATCAGGAACATCTTGAGGAACATGACAATGGCCCAACATGTTGATTTCACCTCCAAACTTCCTAGACTCCATTCTGATCAAGCATCAACAGGATGCAGTGGAACAAGTTTGATTGACAGAGGCCCCACTGCACAAGCCAGAGTACCCAAAGGCTCCACTGCCAACATCCTTGTGCCAGACCCCATAGGACACCCTGAGAGGTCCTCTTGTCCATGTCCAATGGTTCAGAGCATTTTTGACCACATAAGGGGGACCAACACAATATTAGGCAGGTGCTCACAAAGTTATGCCTGATCAGTGTACATTTGTGTACAGAGCTCGTACAGACTAGTTTTGTACTGAACTGAATGTGAAACGAAGACAACATAGTTGACAGTGATGCATTCGCTTACCTAAGTAGCTTCCTATACTTGCACTTACTGCAGTGCATTTGAACGAGGACGTGTCTGAATAGTTTAGGAAAAAAATTAACAAACTGCACAGTCAGTGACTAGAAACTTTCGGCAAAGCAATTCTGTGATATCCACCTCTATATCTGCCTACAAGTGGTAAAAAATAATCAATAAATGCAAGTCTCTACTTCCTGTATTTGTCCTTACATATTACATAATGCAGGATTACAGCAAAACATATTAGCACTGAATCAATCAATACAACTTAACATAAAGATTTGCTTCTTTCCATTTTATATTTCTGTAAAATTTCCATAATGTAACTTATAACTATAGGAGAGAATATTTTTCATGCTGATGTGTGAAATTGATTGATTAAAGAACATGTTTAGTATTAAAAATTGAACACTGGCACATTTTGAGCTGTGCCCATTCCACTCTGCATTGTCTTCCCTTGCATTTTTTCTGAGCTGCACTGCAGAGAGTTAACAGTACAGTAGTAGATCCACGCTGCTGATTCCAATTCAGTATCGACGTCCTGTCTCCCCCGGGGACCACTTATAGTGAGAGGAGACCCGAGTCAGCACTTAGTGAGCACTAGCCGGTGATGAGAAACACACAACATCAGTTCATGCCCAAATAGAAAAGAAAAATACAGTGAACGTGTCTATTATTGCATTAGCAATTTAGCAATAGGCCATTTTCAAAAAGGTTTTTTTTCATGTTAAAGGAACAACAATCAGTGGTTAAAGCTTCCATGTGGGTGCAAAACTGAATTCTCTGTGACGCTACATCTCTGTCATCTCACATTAATTGCTCACTCTGCTGCATCCAGCCGTTTCCGTGTAGGGTGACACATCATATGGAGTCCCTTATAGAAAAAATCATGCAGGGTGGCACTAAAAGCTGGATGTTGTGTTCTGCTCTGTATTTCCTCTAGCGTGCGATTGATATAAAAGATTCACCTTCATTGCTTTGAATCGTTCGCCCCTCCCTTCCTCTAAGGTGTAATAAGCACTGTGTTCTTGTGTCAGCGGCTGACACCAGTAGACGAGCTGGGAGTCTGACCTCCAAACATCATTGGTCAGCAAACTGGGGAGGGGGAGATATACTGCAGTGTCTTTTTTTTTCTGCAGAGGGCAGATGGAACATGCTACTACACTGCTACTGCTGCCTGCACCTCTCCTTGTATGTGCATTACCCTTCTCCTCTTCCACATTTCCCTGTATAAAATCCCTTCAGCTCGCTTATCATATTTTTCTGCTTCACCAACCTCGCATGGAGATGAATTCATCCCCTCTCTGCTTAAAATATCAGCTGACACGGACCTCAACTACTGTTATTCCAACAGTCCGTGCTCCAGTTTTGGTTTCTCTCACTCAAGTTGCACACACACAATGAAAGTGCACTGCTACAACTCACCATCACCGGCCACGCTATTATGTTCTTGAAGCAAACAAACAGATCAATGCCCAAAGCACACAACAGAAGTAATCTCACAATTAACAGCTCTCCAGTCTGTGTGCAGTGAGGATTTGAACACACTGATAATGAAGTTTCTGTGTGAGTTAATGATTACATAACACAGCTTAACCTTCACTATATACTAGTATATATAGCAGTGAAGAGCCAGGAGGGCAAACTCACCTTTTGTTTCGAGGCATTCCAACACTCCAGAGATTCGGTCTGCAAATGAAGGAGGAGATTTACCCGAGCCGGTGAGATGAAGAATGTGGCAAACACACTCCCATTGATGGAGCCGCCGCCTCCCCCCTAGTTATCCCTTTTGCATGAGTGCATTCAATCACACATACGCATGACACGCACTGGCCGCTCTCTGACTACAGTAAGTGAAACATGTACAGCAACGCCACACACTCGGCTCACAGCACACGAGGGGTGTTTCTCCTCCTCACTATTAATCCCTCATCCCAGCGCCAAGTTGTTTCTCTACCTGATTCCTGTCAGCTCTCATGTCTCTGTTTGCCTTCTTCCCCTTCTGATCTGTAGACGGTGTCCCTCATGATTTAGCCGGTGTTGTGGCAGGAGGGAGTTGTAACAATCCCCTGCTGCATCATTTGCTCCGGTTCTCATCACAGCCCTTTCTGCTCCATGTGCCTTTGATGTCACTTCATTTGATTTGCCCCTTTTTTCTTGCAGAACCACCTGGATCTTATCTTTCTTTTTTTTCTTTTTTCTTTTTTGATTTATTGCATTACAAGCTTGAGCACCGTCACAGTGCTGACCACGCTAACTGTCTCCACTTTTTTACAGGTCTTCAGCAATCCGGCCATTGGCACAAAGCCCTGTAAGCTGCCTGAGCTTAGCAGTGGGGTAAACCAATCAGGTGGCCTGAGATCTATCCCAGGAAGGACCTGCTTTATTAATCTGAGGGAAGGATAAAGGGGAAAAGCAAGGGGATAGACAGGTGCATGTGTGTCTGTATGGCCATGGAGGGTGAGTATAGGGGCAATGTAATGTTCCTTTCTTTGCACACTGTAGACCAGCAATGCCATGCAACACAACAGTTACTAGAGAGAGAAAACAGGGTGTGTTAAAAGGTCGCAGTGGGGTCAGTGTCCTTCCTTCATAAATCTCCGCCTAATCAATCTTATCAGCAGAGGGAGTGTGCAAGGCGGATGGAAAATGTGGAAAAAGTCCACATGAAATGCCAAAAAGGGAATTTAAACACAGGATGTTACCTCTTTTGGCTAACTAGCAAATGTTAGAAAGGAATTTCTTCAACATTGTTTCCTCTTAAATTCATAAATCAATCACAAGTAAGAGTCTACAGTCATGCAAGCAGCTCTGTGAGGCCGTAATAAGGCACATCAGAGCTAACATGCTCACTATGAACATGCTAACATGTGGTCAGTTGTTTTGCAGGTATTCCACCAAAACCAAAGAATTCAAACTGTAACCTGAGAATTAAAAGATTAAAAGTCAGGCAATCAGAATGATTATAATTCATCCTTTGGGGACAAAGAATGTTTTTACCAAATTTCTCACCAATCCATTCAATAGTTGTTGAGATATTTCATGATAACCTATAAATGTTAACCTCATGGCGGGGCGGGGACAACGGTCTGAGGATCACCAAAGTCTTTAGAATTCATTGTCTGTGAACCACGAATGTCCATGCAAAACTTTGTGCTCATCCATCAAGTAGATGTTGTGAAAACATGGAAACTATTCCCTTAGCACTGTTAGCATTCAGTGGATCACTAAAGTCATTTGTATCTATGCATTAACTTCATTTCTGTGTCTTGGGATCCTGGACATCGGGAGGAGTTTCAAGAACAGAAATCCAATAGTTGCCAGGGCATTTCACTCCCAACCTCAAAAGTCAAGTCAGTAGGATTTGTCTCCTGGAGACCATGAATGTTCCCAATTCCATAAACTTGCATCATCTTTTCTCCTGTGCCAAACCATTGGATTAACTCTTATTGCCATTCCTAATGTTGTGCCGTTAGCATGGCTAGTTTTCTTACAAATGCAAAGATAGAACTATCTTGTGTACAGTATTCAGTACAGCCTGAACAATGGATTTAAACGAGGCTGGACTTCTAATTAAAGTTCCTGGTGGATTTAGGAGAGATTATTGGTTCATTTCAGCAGCACTTTGACACAGTGCAGCTTTGAACTGTGCCTGCGTTGGTTTGGATTAACACGCTCTGTGGCAGGACAGCTGATGTTGAGCTAATGAACACGCTGCGGTTCAAAGCAGTTGTTGGTATGAGATGATTAAAGATCTGAAACGACATATAGGATTTTTTTTTTTCAGCGAGAGATTTGCTTAGCAAGTGAACTGTCAACAGAATGTGGATGCAATTATGGAAAAATAAGTATTACCATTTGAACTTAAACTGGAAGGACTTACTTTAGAGGATGATCATCAATCCACGGCTATAACGATGACATGAAATATTACTTATAATCAATAACAAAACATTAATTGCTTCTGCTCTCAGTGCAGGTTTCGTTGATCTACTGTGGCTCAAACTTACTCTGATTCATTTAGCGGCAGCAGCAGGTCATTTCTGCTTTTACATTACTGCTGACCTTTCAAAATGGATTTGCCAATGCAGTTATCTTCAGATTTATTGGTATTTGGACTGTCTCAGTAATGCACTTACGAGCAACCGAAAAACTGCAGTGATATGTACAATGGAATAAATCCACTTCACCCCATTTCCTTGGAATGTATATCTTTGGAAAGATTCATGTATTTTTGACTCATTGCTTTAAGCAGTATATAATGCTAAATATGAGAGATGATCTGGATTCAATTTTCATTTCACAAAAGCTCAAAATAAAAGTCAGCAGAGTGAAAAACGCGATTAACAACTGTTGACTGATGGTTTTAGGATATTTTTTCATGTATAGCGAATTACAACAAGCGGAGTCCCCCAAAGACGGGAAACATGCAGCATAAAGACTATGGTCAAGTGTCGAGAATGAAGATTCATGTTACATTTACATCCCTACCGTACAGTTATAATAGCAATGTGAACTCTGACAGAGTAGGACCTAAAACAAAAAGGACTACAAAGCATGTTTTCACCCATCAGTTAACTTTATATTCACAGTCACTGGCTACAGTGTTCTGTTGCACTCGGACAAAGACAATCACAAACAATGCAGATTCCCAGACTACACATGAAAAAGAGGAAATAAAACACAGGCAAATCTCAAGGTACTGGATCATTATGTGCACATACTGTATATGTACACTGTCAAAAGAAATTCATTTGTTGCATCATTTTATGCCAAAACCTGTTACATATGAAAAGGAGGATAAGTACCAGGGAAAAAAAGCAGTATTTCTTGTGGGACATTGAGTGGCTGTGTTGAGTGTCTGTTTAACAGTGTTCTAACGCCATCTAGTGGTTCATTTTAATAAAGCTAGATATGCAGTAAGTTTCGTTTCTCTGATGCTCCGATTGAGGTCATGTGAAATTATATAAATGTTATAAAATAACAAAGTGGGTGAATGGATGATACGCACCACTTCATCAGAACTTTGAAGGCCATTAAAAGACTGTTGGAGGCAACAAACATATGTGTTAAAAAGTTATACACTGATCAGGCATAACATTATGACCTCTTGCCTAATATTTTGTTGGTCCCCTTATGTGGTCAAAAATGCTCTGAACCATTGGGCATGGCCAAGAGGACCTCTCAGAGTGTCCTATGGGTTCTGGCACCAGGACGTTGGCACTGGATCCTTTGGGTACTCTGGCTTGTGCAGTGGGGCCTCTGTCAATCCAACTTGTTCCACTGCATCCTGTTGATGCTTGATCAGAATGGAGTCTAGGAAGTTTGGAGGTGAAATCAACATGTTGGGCCATTGTCATGTTCCTCAAGATGTTCCTGATTGTTTGATGTTGTTGCCATGTGGTGGGGTGCATTTTCCTGCGGAGGTAGGCCAGTGACATTTGGGATTGCCATTTGCATGAGGGACTGTGCTTGTTCTGGGACAATGTTTATCTGAGTGTCTAAGTCTCATCAACACGGATGTTAAAATCCAAGGTTTTCCAGCAGAACACCACATAGTACCAATTTGATCAATGTTATTCACTTCACCTGTCAGTGGTCATAATGTTGTGGCTGATCAGTGTACATGCACTTACAAAGAGTGTTTAACACAGTTTTCTATTGATTCTACTGTACAGCAGGCCTCAGGACGATGAGCGGAATAAAATCTGATAGAGAGAAAGATGCATAACAAGAGATCAGCACTTTCTGGGACAATTCCCAGGGTACCAGGGTAAGTAAAGGTAACAAAAACAAACAAACAATGAGCCAAAACTAACACTTCTGCTTTTTTCACATATACTTTAAGGTGTAGATTCTTTAGCAAGTGGATTTCCAATAGGTGCAGTAGTTTCCTGTGTGTACAACCCAATATGGATTCTATTAATCTGAGGATTTAAGCCTTTTCTGCCTTTTTGTGTCGTCCATTTGATCACATGTCAAAGGTGAGTGCATTACTCATAAAAACATATTTGTAGACAGCTGCTGTTTCTAGAACAGAAACATCTATTTCTTGGTGACTTTCTTTGGATTTTTCATATTTAGCTTCCTGTGTGACTAATAATAAGACCGTGCCATTGTCGTGTATTTCTGTGTCACCTGATCTTTGCGCAAGACAAATAGAGAACAGCCACACCTGTCTGCTTTCACATCCTGAAAAGTTGTTTGCCAAGTGGTTTGACACAGAGATAACGTCTATTATTGCTCATTATCCATATTGTGACAAAATAAATAATGTTTCCCACTGCAATATAGAAAAAACATTGAAGCAACAGCTCTGGAATACGGTTACGTTTTATACAAGCATGCGGAAACTGTGACTCTTGCTTGGGTTCTGTTTATTACAGGGCATTAAGATTTATTACAGGTGATAATTATAATGCTTTTGCTGTGACCTGTAGGTGTGATAGACACTGGACTTTATAGGCCCTTACTGTTGTTTTTACCAGGTGACATTACTTCCTTATTGACTTTTAATCTGGGCTGTACACAATCTAAAGCTGGTCTCATTATTATCCTTTGGACAATTCAGGTTTTTAATTTTAATTCTTATTTTACTTACACTGCTACTACTACTACTACTACTACTATTACTACTACTACTACTACTACTACTACTACTACTGATGATGATGATGATGATGATAATAATAATAATAACACTGCTGCTGCTACTACTACTACTACTAATATTAATAATAATAACAACTATAACACTACTACTACTACCACTAATAATAATAATAATAATAATAAAATCAGGGCTGTCACACTTGTAGATTGTACTTTTGTACTACACTTTTTCTTTTGAAATAAAAAAATTTAAACATAAAATCAGGGCAAAAAATACCAAACAAACCTCTAAAACTACAACACATAGACTGTGAGACAGCCAAAACATGCAACATAGCTTATGTTTTTTTCAAACTTGTGTAAGATTTTATTATTAAATATTTACAACAAAACCACAGCTGACTTTGCGCCTGCTCCATGTCTTGCGCATCTACTTGTACACTTACGGTACTTACCCTAGATCAGCCCTGTTGCTGTTTTGAACGCGACTGCAGCAAGTTTGTCAACTGGACTCACAACAAATGTGAAATAATTCTAACATATTTGAAGCTGCTGGTAAATGATGCTGGTAAATAACATCGCACAGATGTTAAAGCAGATGTACAGGATTTTAATGGAGGCGCATTAACCGGCATGCTGGCGTCTCCTGTTTCCACCAAACACCTTCCAGGTTCCGAGTGCTTCTTCTACCCTGGAGTCAGTCTGGTTTGTGGGATGTGAGTATGATTTCTTAACACATGTGGATATCCTCCTGCATGAAACAGTTAATTCCTCCTCTGGATTTACTCCGACATAGAAGTGAAACCGGAGTTTCCTGTTTCTCATTTCCTTATTTTCGGGCGCTGTTGCCACGATGCCTGTCTTAAAAGTAAAAAAAAAAGCTGTGTTTAAGTGGCATTTCTGAACAACAGAAGCTGTGCTGCTGGAAGTGAATCTGTCTGATGCCCCATCTGATAAGCAGCAGGAAGATTTAGTAAGTAATCTGCACGTATTGTATCTAAGATAGTAGATTTATAGTGTGTGAAATGTCAAAGTGACCCATTTAATACTATAAGCAACCTACAATCCTAATAATAATAATCAGTACAGTGTGATTTATTAATAGCAGCATGCAGTATGTGTAGTATGTCAGATGCTTCTGTTGACAGGTTTTATAATGATCCAAGGTCTATGTTGTAATGTCAGGGATGAGACAGAATGATCACTTTCTGGATCCTGGATAATGTTGCATTTTAAAGCTGCACTACTTTATATTTTTATATAAACACTAGATAAAATTACCATTTGTAGTAATGATGATGAGGTGGAAGGAGGAACATTTATACAAACACACATTAAATGACTATATGTGAAGTTAAAGGTGTCGCTAGTCATTGTGAAAATGACAATAATAGTGAATTGCAGTCAGACTAATCTGCAGTTCAGAATAGTCTGACTAGAGGGGGAGGAATAGTCTTGTTTGCTTGTAGACTACATTTTTATACAGTCAATAAAATGACTGTATGTACAGTTAAAGGTGTAGCTTGTTATTATGAAAATGATAATGATAATAAAGTGCAGTCAGACCATTCTGAACTGCAGATTGGTCTGACTGCACCTCATTATCATTCTGCTAAAGGGGGGAAACAATCTTGCTTGTGTGTATACTCTATATCTTTGTACAAGCAGTCCATAAAATGACTATATGTAGAGTTAAATGGTGTCAATAGTCATTAAGACAATGATTGAAGGGTGCAGTCAGACCATTCTGCATCACAAATTGGTCTGATTGCACCTCATTATCATTCTGCTAGAGGGGTGAAACAGTCTTGTTTGTATGTATACTCTATATCTTTTTACAAACAGTCAATAAAAGTACTATGTGTAGAGTTAAAGGTGTTGATAGTCATTATGACAATGATAATGAAGTGCAGTCAGACCATTCTGCAGTTCAGAATGGTCTGATTGCACTTCATTGTCATTTTGCTAGAGGCGGAAAACGGTCTTGCTTGTTTGTATTTATTTAAACTAATCACAGTTATATAAAGCATAGCAAAACACAGGGTGCAATAATGGTGTTGTCCACCAGTCTCCTTTCTAGTGGTGGCAAGCAGCCATTTTTCTCTGATTAGCCAATCTCTAAATGATAAGCCCGGTAGCCATGATCACACGGATAAAGCTGTGGTGGAGCCTAAAGATCTGCTAAAAAGAAGAGTAAATACTGGATTTACATTTTGCAAGAAATACAATTTAAAATATGTCCTAATGGTTCTCTGTATTGACTGAGTGCAAACAGGTAAATGTTTGCCATTAAACTGTCAGTGTTCTTGTTGTACTGCCCCCAGTTGAAAAAAAAAGCTTAACGTAGGTTTAATACTTTAGCAAATTTTATTCTCTTTTTTTTCCTACAGATTCTTGAAATGATGTGCGTCCCTCGTTCCCGTCTCCTGTCATGGGCCCTCATCATGTGTTGTTCGATGATGGGACCGTACCATTGCATGGTCTCCGAGAAGAAGAACGGCTGTCATGTGTTGGACGGCCGAGCTGACTGCAGTCACCTCAGCCTCAGTGAGGTTCCTCCAGATCTTCCCACGAACATCTTCAGCTTGGATGTATCTCACAACAGGTTGGTGGGGATTCCCGCTGTGGCACTAAAGCTGTACCCAGGCCTCATCCACCTCGATGCCAGCTACAACAGCATCTCCAAGCTGGATGAGGGTTTGTGCCAGGCGCTGCCTCTGCTGCAGACACTGAACCTGAAACATAACCAAGTGCATTTGCTGAAGAAAGAGGATCTGAGCCATTGCACTAATCTAATATCTTTGAATTTGGCCAGCAACAGGCTAAAACTACAAGGAGAGCCCTTCTCTGCACTACAGGTACAGTACACAGTCGTCATACCCTGTAGTGACATGTTGGTATAGCACCTTTTCATACAGAAAGTGCAGTTAGTGTTTCATTTGTAAATTATGAGGCCTCGGAGCACAAAGAGGGAGCTGTTCCTGTAGGTCAGAGGAGAGGAAACTACATGGGACGCATCATGAACAGAGCATTATTTACATTTAAAAGACCTGCGTGTAGGATATAGTGGTGAGGATGCAGATTGCAACCAATGGACAGGGGCGGACTGGTCATCGGGCATACTGGGAACTTTCCCGGGCAACAGGTTTTTTTTTTTTTTTTTTTACCCCATATAATTGGTCCGACAGTTGTCTAGTTATGTGGCTGACTGGCCATTCGGCACAGCCCATCGACACATCCCATTGGTTAACTGTCAGTCAGGGCCTGTCAATCACCCAGTTGCTGGATGGGCGGAGCTAACAGAGTCATGGCAAGTGAGCCGAAGTTAGGGGAGGAGTCTGACAACATGGAAAAGTCCTGGTGGCGCTGAAAAGCAACAAATGAAAAAAAATGAAAGCACTGGAAGCAGAGGGCCTCCACATGCAGCAGAATAACTGTGTTATTTGGTCCAGCAGCAGGAGCAGGGGCTGCAGCGCCAGCAGCAGCATCCGATAGTA
The DNA here is from genome assembly GCA_900302755.1 of Chromis chromis. Classification (NCBI taxonomy): domain Eukaryota; kingdom Metazoa; phylum Chordata; class Actinopteri; family Pomacentridae; genus Chromis; species Chromis chromis. The sequence continues at coordinate 4,129 of OMNN01082895.1, read as the reverse complement.
GAATACCTGCCTGATCCTGGCGCTACCCGGCCCTACCGAATGTGGCACACTAGGCGAGATTTTATATGGCGGCCCCCTCCATCGGTGATTTACATATGCTTACAAAAGAAATCAAATAGCATTGTTTTTTTGTTTTAAAAAAAATATTTTTTGGGAGAGATTTTTCCTTTTATTGACAGAGTAAAATCGGGGTAGACAGAGAGAACAGTGACATGCAGCAAAAAGTCTTGAGCAGGACTCAAACCCATGACCACCGCTAAAATACAAAACTCATGTGCTAGCACCCTAACTCAGTGAGCTAAACAGCTGTATAGGATATCTGTGCTTTGTAGTAGTGCATTGCTTCACATTTTAATCAGTGTGAGCTTTTTCATTTTAAGAGTTAATAGTAATAGTTTTGATTTAAAACATCAGTGCTTGATTCAGTCAACCGATAATGTTGTGGGCCAAAAATGCCAGGGCTGATTTTTTGCCCCAGTCCGCCCCTGCCAACGGAACATATTCACCTTCCAAGCCTGTATGCAAACCTGCAGTGGTTGCTAAAAATGTGAGAGGCTCTTTCTAGAACCAGCATTTTGGTTTGTCCAATCTGGGGTGCTGTAGAAACATGGCGGCACAACATTGTGGGCAACACGGATAAGGACCTGCACCATGTGTTGGTACATTGGGTTCATTTGTAATGAAAATGTAATTATGAATACCATATTGCATTTCTGACAGCAGATCCTCCTAAATCCTACACATGCACCCTAAATAATTGGAAAATTCACAATAATCACACAGATTTAGCAGGCTGTTGCATGTAGACAACTGTTTCTCTCTCTCTGTCTGGTTGACCTTCCCTTCACTTCCCTGCTGTTTCTCTTCTGTCTGTGGATTGCCACAGTTGGGAGAAAAAAGGAATTAGGCCTGAATGCTCTATTTCCTGCCACAAAAAAATACTACACAACATAGAGAATAACAGAGTTTGTCCAGATTCTCAAAGGAGAACCACACATGTAAAAGCTTTTATTGAAACTCAGTGTAGTGGGAGCATTTGTGTTCAGGCAAATTTAGTATTTCCTGATTGCTCTTGAACAAATTAGGAAAAATTAGGTTGACTTTTTATCAGCTGCTTGTTTCTCCTGGCTTTGTCTTAGCGTTGCTGTGTTAAGCCTTCGTTCTATATTTTAGATTTAGACAACTGTTTTTTGGCAGTTATCCCCTTTAGTGCAGCTGGTTGTTGGCTGGTGGTGGAAGTTAGGCATTCTAGTGTGGTTTTTCCTTCACAGGCTGGTAAGAGCACCTTATCTTCCACCAGTTTGTAGCGGTTGCAAATTGCTGTGAACTCATGAGTGGTTGGTGGTTTGTCCTGGAACACTTAACGTAACCTCAACCCTGCTGGCTTCAGTCCACTTTCCTTTCCCTGTGCTAATTTTATTGTTCTGGAAGTGTTTCTTGGTGCATTTTCATTGATTTGATTTATTTTGTATTTGTTCTTAGGTTAATCTCTCTACAGTCGCTTTCAGACATCCTGCAGTCAACCAGTTATTCAATCAGTTATCCAATAAATGTGATTTCTTCTGTTTTGAACCACGTCTGTATTCTCTCACTTGACGAACTTCTGTGATCTGTGTATGACTAAAGTGTTAGTCCAGATTTAATAAAGTAGTTCCTGGGGTGAGAGTCCCCAGATGGCTTCGTCGGGTTTAATAGATTCTAATACAGCTCCCTCCTTCTTCCCTCCTCCGCCCCTTCTTAACCCAGCCACATCAGGAATTCCTTGTCAGTGCACAGCATACATTGTTTTGTAAGTTTAATCCTGCGAGCTGTTTTCTATACCATATAATACACCGATCAGATATAACATTATGACCACCTGCCTAATATTGTGTTGGTTCCCCTTATGTGGTCAAAAAATGGTTCGAACCATTGGGCATGGACAAGAGGACCTCTCAGGGTATCCTATGGGGTCTGGCACCAGGACCAGGGCAGTGGATCCTTTGGGTACTCTGGCTTGTGCAGTGGGGCCTCTGTCAATCCAACTTGTTCCACTGCATCCTGTTGATGCTTGATCAGAATGGGGCCTAGGAAGTTTGGAGGTCAAACCAACATCTTGGGCCATTGTCATGTTCCTCAAGATGTTCCTGATTGGTTGATGTTGTTGCCATGTGGTGGGGTGCATTTTCCTGCGGGGGTAGGCCAGTGACATTTGGGATTTCCATTTGCATGAGGGAGCCTGTCAGTGGTCTTAATGTTGTGGCCGGTCGGTGTATAAAGTCAACACATTCTCATATTTAAAAAACAGAATATGTCACTTGCCTGTGATGATCCAAAAAGGACGTATGAGTGTTTGCAAATGGACATTGTAAAGAGCCACAAAGTTAGAGGAGGTGGGTTTGATGGTGATGAAAGTGGGGTTTGTGTTTGTGGACTATTATTTTTCCACTGTTTTTTTGTTTTCAGTCACTTTTGGTTAAATTTGGTTAAAAAAAAGATCACAGTTTGGTCAAAACAGGCCCTTTTAATCAGAATATAGAAGACCCCTGTTTTATTACGAGTCTCGTGTATCAGCGGATTCAAATAAATCAGTTGCGTCGACGTATCACAGTAATGTAGTCTGGAAACTCAGGTTACTTGGTGTGGTTTTGCCTGTGAGGCCACTTTGAAAGGAGAATACCACAAAGCTCATTTACCAGGAATGCATAGTCAATCACGAGCCCCCCTCATGTTCTATTGTGTTGAGCCGTGTAGGCAGACAGAGGAGAAGGAGTAGCTGAGGCATGACCAGCAGCTGATCTATCGCGACATTGTTTGTGAAATTGGCTTGACCCTTTTACGTTCATGCAGGCATGCACACAAAGCACAAAACCCACCTTTGATGAACAGCTATTGTGAACAGTGTAAAGAGATTCACTCCCACAACTCCGCTACAAATTGCATGAAGGGGACTTTTTTTTTTTTTTTTTTTAATATTATCTAATGCATTTAGAATCAGACCGGCCTGGTTTCTCATCGGAGTTTCCTCCGTGTCATTAAGGCGTTCTCCCACCGCGGTGAGAAACATATTGTAGCGTATAGATCACACTCTGTCTCCATCGTCATGATTGAATTGCCATTAGTGTTGTGCAGATTACTTTGCCTTTCCATCTTAATGATCTAACTGAGAACTGACCTGCTGGAATGAATTAGGCGAGCGCACCAATGAATTACAGTGACACTGAAAATCTAGCCCTCGGTTTTCTGCTGATTGCGCAGAAAAGCCTCCTTTTACGAGAAATGTATACCTCACAGTGATACTGTAGAAGCTCATGATGTAATAACTTAAATGTAACAAAAGCTCGTAACGTAATAATCGGCTCATAGCGTAATAAAATCATGAGCGCATTACGTAATAACGTCTTTGCGCATAATGTAATAATGTAATAACTTACTTATTACATTATAAGCCTTACTGGTGAAGCTCATAATGTAATAATCGGCTCATAACGTAATAAAATCATGAGCACATAACGTAATAATGTCTATTATTACATTATTAATGTAATAATGTAATAACTTATTACATTACAATGTAAGTGAATTCTAGTAGTCAGTGTGCAGGTGTGGACTTGATGCTCCACCACGTTTTGCAAAAACTGTGTGATTCTGTATACAGACAATCACAGAGGTGAAAGCATGTCCATTCACGCTGCAGGAATGGCAAAGGTAAAAAAAATGGTGAAAATGCAACACTTTTTTCCACAATATGAGCTATTATTATATTACATTATGAGCAGCATCAGTAAGGCTAATAATGTAATAAGTTATTACATTATTACATTATGCGCAAAGATGTTATTACGTTATGGGCTCATGATTTCATTACGTTATGAGCTTTTATTACATTTAAGTTACTGCATTATGAGCCGTTATTACATTATGAGCTTCACCAGTAAGGCTTATAATGTAATAAGTTATTACATTATGCGCAAAGATGTTATTACGTTATGCGCTCATGATTTTATTACGTTATGAGCTGATTATTACATCATAAGCTTTTATTACATTTAAGTTATTACATTATGAGCCGTTATTACATTATGAGCTTTTATTACATTATGAGCTGTTATTACATTATGAGCTTCACCAGTAAGGCTAATAATGTAAT
>OMNN01082894.1:0-37189 GCA_900302755.1 Chromis chromis | reverse complement strand
AGAATAAAAAAAATAAAATCTGAAAGGGCAATTAATGGCATAACTACGCAACCAGGAGAGATGCTGAACGATCCTCAAGATATTAATAATGCATTTAAGGAATTTTATCAATCATTGTACAGGTCGGAATGCTCCCCTACTCCCGCTTATAGAGATACCTTTCTTAATCATCTTCGGTTCAATACAGTCACAGAGGAGGTTAAAGAGGACCTGGATAAAGACATAACAACGGAAGAGCTACTGCAGGCCATTAAAAGTATCAACTCAGGTAAAGCTCCGGGGCCTGATGGCCTGCCAGTAGAGTTTTACAAAACCTTCCAAAAGCAGTTACTGATCCCACTTTTGAGTATGTTTAATGAGTCATTTAACAGTGGCACATTACCACCAACCTTAAGACTTGCTACAATAATCCTTATTTTAAAACCCGGGAAAATACCAACTAATTGCTCTTCATACAGGCCTATTAGTCTCCTGGGAGTTGACACAAAAATACTGTGTAAAGTTCTTGCTAAAAGGCTAGACCCACACATCCCTTCTTTGGTACATAGCGATCAGAACGGGTTTGTACAGAGTCGTCATGGCTTTCATAACATCAGAAGGGTCCTCAACATAATTAATTCCCAAAATAATACCAGGGATACAGCGTTGTTATCTCTAGATGCTAGACAAGCGTTCGATAGAATCGAGTGGCCTTATTTGTTCAATTTGTTACCAAGATATGGACTTGGGGGAAAATTTCTGAAATGGATAGAATTACTGTATACCAACCCTACAGCACGTGTAATGACAAATAATAATTTATCAAGCCCGATAGTGTTGGAGAGGTCAACCCGTCAGGGCTGCCCCCTTTCCCCATTATTGTTCATTTTGGCCATTGAGCCTCTAGCCATGTCCATTAGAGCTGAGACCAATTTGTCAGGTATAACTATTGGAGACCATGAACATAAGATATCATTATATGCAGATGACGTAATCCTTTTTTTGTCAAACCTATCAAACAGTGTCCAGACACTATTACATCTAATTAATAAATTTGGTCAGTTTTCTGGATACTGTATTAATAATGCAAAATCTTCTATACTCTTTTTGAACAAAGACGAAAGAATGAATCCAGTTATAAGTACACCCTTTTCTAGTGCGACTGAGGGCTTTACCTATCTTGGAATTAGGATTACTCCCCAAATTAACACAATTGTTGAAGCAAATTATGACCCGTTGATGAGAGAGGTACGAGAATCGCTTGAAAAATGGACAACAATGCCAATATCAATGATTGGCCGGATCAACTTAATTAAAATGACTATCTTGCCAAAATTTTTATACCTGTTTCAATCGCTCCCCCTACCACTGCCAAAATCTTTTTTTAAAGAAATTAATCGTGTATTTTGTAGATTCATCTGGAACAACAGAAAATCTAGACTCAGACTTAGCTTATTGTATATGCCATATGATAGGGGCGGTTTACAAATGCCCAGTTTAAAGTGGTATTACTGGGCCGCTCAGCTACGCAGTACTATGTTTTATTTTGTTAAACAATCCCCTCCAGCATGGGTTTATATTGAACAGGCATCAATATCTAAGCTGCCATTAAACCTATATCTATATTCAGCAGATTTTAAAATCTTAAAAAAAACAACAACAAATCCTTTCCTTAAAAACTCTATTGATATATGGTTTAAAGCCCATAGACATATTGGTGATACACCCCCCATCTCTCAATTTTCACCCATTTGGGGTAATGCGCGGTTTACTCCTGGCAGGGCAGATGGTGGCTTTCAGATTTGGGCCGACAGGGGGGTGCAAAAAATTGGAGACTTGTATGTTCAGGGCACTTTACTAACATTTATTGAACTTTGTTTTAAACACTCACTGCCCAAAAAACACCTCTTTAAATACTTACAATTGAAGCACTTCATCTCGTCAAAGCACCACCAGGCTATATGCGAGCCACCGCTGTCCCACCTCGAGGATATTGTGTTAAAACACATGCATGGGAAACGGCAAATATCTATAATATATGCAGCACTTGTCTCATACGACAAGGAGTCTAGTCATGATAAAAGGAGGGCATGGAGCCTAGATATTAAGGAAGATATTGAAGAAACTGAGTGGGCGACAGCTTGTCTAAAAGCTCAATCACAAACCATTAATACCCGAATGAAACTACTGCAACTCAAGTGGCTAATGAGGACATACATGACTCCTGAGAAACTTAGTAAATGGTCCCCTGGCATTCCAGATACATGTGTAAAATGTTTGACTGAGAAAGGTACTTTAGTTCATTGTGTATGGGAATGTCCCAAGTTGGTAGCTTTTTGGAAAATGGTTGTCCACACTTTAAGTAAAATCACAGGTATTCAGGTACCCTGCTTAGCAAAACTTTGTATCTTAGGGATATATCCAAATAACTTTCCTTCTAACTCCAAGTGTAAAACTCTGATCAACTTTGGCCTCCTGCAGGCCAGGAGGATGGTGGCTCTGTCTTGGAGAGAGACTGAAGTATCTTCTGCACAATCCTGGATTAGAGAGATGGCAATGTGTGTTACATTAGAAAAGCTAACCTATGTAATTAGGGGCAAAGCACAAGAATTTGAAGAGGTGTGGACACCCTTAATGGACTTTCTAAGGCAACAATAGAATATATTTTGCTGCATGGTTATTGAGTGTGATGACTTATTATTAAGTTATTATTATTATTATTATTATTATTATTATTTTTGTATTACTTATTTATTTTACTTATTTATTTTTCTGTTATTATTTACTTTTTTGTATGTGTATACGCTGAAAGACCAGCTTGCACTCCATTGAACAATTAGTATGGTGCGTGTTGATGTGTTTTATATGCTGCTACTGAAAATCAATAAAAACATTGTTCAAAAAAAAAGAAAGTATGGAGTGAATGAATAATGCAATGTAAAGCGTCTTTGAGTGTCCAGAAAAGCGCTATATAAAACCAATGCATTATTATTATTATTACTTAATGACCTTCTTTATAAATAACATTTTGACTCTCAGAGAAAAAGTGTACTGGCTCTGGAGGTGTTCATGGGACCAGAATTGTATTTGGACTGCTTCTCTGCTTTAAATCTCTCTGAGGTAACATTGCTTCATCTAAACTAGTGTGGCGTGACTACAACAGCATGATACACATTAGATCATGCCCATTGTGTTCAGGGACAACAACTTTAAGGCATATTCTGTCAGGTTGTAAAGTTAGTTTATCACAAGGCCGCTATACATGGCAGCATAATCGGGTTTTGAAAAGCTTGGCTGCAGGCATTGAAGTTAGACGTAGACAGGCAAATTCAGATAACTCTCAGAAAGGGAGTGTAGGAATCCAGTTCATCCGTGAGGGAGAGAAATATAGGGGTGATCGGTTGGTAAGGAGGCAGGAGTTTGGCTGCCTGAAAGGTGCGTGTGATTGGGAAATGCAGGTAGATTTAGGAGGAAAGCTTGTTGTGCCACAGGAAATTGTATGCACTAATCTGAGGCCTGATATTGTGTTGTGGTCTAGTAGTCAACGGTTAGTGTACTTCATTGAGTTGACAGTTCCCTTCGAGGACTCAGTGGAGGAAGCTTATGAGAGGAAAAAGCTTAGGTATGCAGACTTAGGGGCTGAAGCTGAGCTGCGAGGATGGAAAGTAAGAGTTTGTCCAGAGGAAGTTGGATGTAGAGGTTTTGTAGCAAGGTCAGCTGTCTCACTACTGGGGGAAGTGGGAGTGCGGGGACAGAGTCTGAGGAAGACAGTGAGGGAAATGTCAGATGAGGCAGTCATATCCAGTCAGTGGATCTGGATCAGGAGGAATTGTGCTAGTTGGGGGCCAAAATAAGGATAGGAAGGGCCCAGTAGAGGGAGCCATTAGGCCAGATAGACTTTTAGGAGTAATGAGGAAGAAAATCCAGGAAGAGAAAATCTACTTAGGTGGAGGGTGTGGCCTGTTTGAGCCGGTTTGAGCCTGTTTGGAAGCATGCGGTTACTCCAGGTGAGGTGAGTTGCATAGTCTCTTTTTGGTTTCATGGCTACTTAGTTTCTGAGTTTGCTGAATATGCTAGTAGTTATGGCCAATCGAGGCTTTGTTGAAGCTTCGACACATCATTCGAAAAACGGTTCATTACTCGAGGCTTCAATGACACCGTGCTCGAGTAGGACATCTAGTGGTCAATAAAATTAAGTGCAATCGAGACGTGTCATTTATTGATTCATGGTTTGTTTGGGATTTGGCTTGCCACGCACATTCCAGTTCCACTACACTACATGGTTGTTTTTTTTCAAGCTGACACAATAAAATATACAATATATATGAACTCAGGCTGAAGTCGATATTGTTTGGCACGCCTGATTGTAGTAGCTATATAGTTAGCTTGACATTTTGTGCTATGAATCACATTCTATCCTACAACAAGTCTAAATAGCCCATAGCTCAAAACATATTGAATAGTGGGTGCTCAGTAGACTAGATAGGTACATGTGATCTCATTTCAAAAGGTACACTGATGAGCTTTACAAAACATGACATAATTGGGAATCGAACCCGCGGTACATTATTATAAGAGCATAGTTTTCAAGACGAACCACAAGCCCCAAACACATCACTGGTCGTTTTACCCATTTGATTGACGTTAGCTACCGCACTCCATGGTTTTCATCAACTCCCATCAATGTGCATGTTACAGCGCTTCCATCAACTGTTTTGCGCCGATTATCATGATTCAGTAATGTTGTACAATCTTTAGTACTGAATGCAACACTGTCAAACCAAATCGTCGTCGACTGAGTCTCAATTTGCTTCGAAGGCTCAGCTCATCTCTTTCAAAGAGCCAAGACAACCAAACCAGCGACAAGGTTTCGATACAGAATGAAGCAGTAAAATGGTTCATACGTCACTAGTCACGTGACTAAACCACGCCTCGGCACAGTGGTTCGATACAACTGCTTCATGAGCTACAGCGTATGTGTCGGAGCCTCGGGTGTCAAAGGACCATCACTATCTGCTAGTATATTTTATACTGCCTCCATCTTCAGCACCTTCTATACTTTCCATCCCCTTACCCGAACCAGGGTCTGTATCCCATCCCTACTTTCATCTTTACCTCTTCTGCTTCCACCCCCTACCCGAACCAGGGTCTGTATCCCCACCCCGTTTTTATTGGTGTTGTTGGTGAGAGGCTGGGGTAGGTGATGCTAGCGCTGCTTGTGGTAGTGTAGGCAAAATAAATAAGTGGTTTAGTGAGGAGCGGTGATGGCTGGCATTAGGGATGTGACTCTGGGACGCCAGTGTTCACGGGTCTAGCCTCCTGGAGGTGTCGGGGGACTAACTAGACCAAACACTGTTGAAGGGAGGTTCCTACCTGATGACCCCAGTGACATGGTAGCAATCACCGCTCGTTGGTTTACATAGGGAAAGCTGTAAGTGTGGTGTTAAAATTAGAAGCTCTTTTTACTCAGTTTACTGTTTGCTTTGAATGAAGTCACGCATAACTTAACTGGAGAACCACACAGTTAATGTGGTTCTTTCATGGTACCTGATGGTCTGGAACCTAAGGGGGTAGTTATCCTCATGATCCATCCTTGACTGTACACAGAATCAAGATGCGGACTTGAAAAAGTACAAAATGGTGGCCATCTGCAGTGATAAATTCTTAATGGTTTTAAATGCTGGTAGAAATGTATGGCAACACATTTACTGACAACAACTACCACATGATGTGTAAAGGCATTCAAATCTTTTATATTTTTGCAAACTTTACAAATAGTGCAAATGTTACATAAAAGCCACAAATTAAAACTTTCCAACAGCAATCCTCCTGACAAGCTGTAACAAATCCACACAACTGGTGGTCAGAACTGCTACAACCTCAGGATGACAACAAGAGAACTGCAAACTTTTACACAAAAAAAAAAATCCTTTTAGTGAAGTAAAAACAGTAAAAACTCTTCAGGACAGAAACAAAAAGGAAGCTGCATTTCACACTCACAGCAATGAAAATGTCAATTCACTTTTAGCAAATATCCATATTGTGTCTCAGAAATGTTAGTTTCATAATCTGCTTACACAGAGTTTAAATGATACTGGACTGTAACATTTTCTACAGAGATGGAAGTCAAACACTGCAATAATAAAGGTGGCTAGCTTTGGCTAAAGTACTTACCAATGAAGCAGAAATATCTATCCCTGCTTCTCCCGCTAATATGTCTGAATAAATATTAAAGTTTAAAATGAATGCAACAAATGAGTTTGTACTCTGAGCTGCACAATGGCCCTAGCTGCTGTCTTTGTCCTTATGTAATGATTAGGTACTTTTTAAAGGTCCAGTGTGTATAATGTATGGGGACTTACTGGAGGAAATGGAATAAAATACTCCTAATTAGTTTTTTTCAGTTGTGTATAATTCTACGTACAAATTTGTACGTACAAATCGCTGTGTTTTCATTACCTTACAATGAGCATCTATAGAGGGAGCAAGTCCTCTTTCATGTTGCCCTGCCATCTTTCTACAGTAGCGCAGAACAGACAAACCAAACACTGGTCCTAGAGATAGCCTTTTGCATTTTCTGCAGCCACTGTAATTTCTTGTACACACTTGGAAGGGGAGGGTGAGGTGTGGCACATTCGGTGGTGTGCAATCAGCACCCTAACTGCCACTAAATCCTACACTCCTTAGTCCTTTAAGCCTAAATTAAACAAATTACTACTTCAATGGAAAAAAATAACTTAAAAATAAATTCCAATCATTTATTCAGTCAGTTATTACGATGTTCTGCTAATAGAGCCACAAAGACATTTATATGGTAGTTTCAGAACGCAGTGACAAACTGTATTTTGCTATCCACTTTGGAGGCCTGTTTGGGTATTGATGGGGCTCCATAAACTAACCAGGATCTACAGTCATTTGGTTATCAGCAGGTCCAATTCCAGCATGTCCCCTATTAACCGTAGTCTAGACTGTTTTTAACTGTACCAAACATTTCCAGTTTCCAACACACTTTACATTCATAATCACAATGTGCAACAACAGAAAAAAAACACTAAAGAAACTGCAAAGCAAATGGCACTGACACCTCTTCTGCTGAATGGGTTGACATTCCTTTGTACTAAGCATCCTATAATGTTTGAAAGTGTAAATATGTGAAAACAATACTACTGTGACTGCTCTGATCTTCAGGTCATAAAATAGAGCCTGTTGCCACATTATGACCACTGAAAAAGGAGAGCAAGCCACAAATCTAACAATCCAATTGATACAGAACCTAAACATACTGTAACTGACCCTTATCAGAGTACAACTCTGGCTGTGGAGCATCTGAGTTATCAATGGAAATACACAGCAAGCCCATACTGTTTTAGTGCGTTTCTTCAGGGATAGTACCCTCCTCAGATCAGCTGTGTTGACAGGTTTGGCCAAAATGTCCCTACTGTTAACTTGAAGCCATACCAATTCATTTGACAGCAGGTCTAAGAGGACTGAACTATCAACTCTTGGATTTCCTTTGACTTCCTTTGACCACTTTCTATCAGACAGGTAACCCAGTGTTTGGGGCCTGGGGGTTTATAGAGTCACTGCATCACACACTTCTCTTTCTGCTGTTTAGTATACTTTCTCCTGCGCTGCTCCAGGCCACGTTCCAGGCGCTCATCCTCCTCCAGAGCTCTGAGGATAAGGAGAGAGAAGGAGTCACAGGCTGTCTGCACACTATGTGCTTCAGTTGTGCATCTCACATTTCTGATAGAACAGATACTTGTACTTGAATCAATACAGCCTCTACATGCACTTCACGCTACTTTGCAACCTTTGAGGCTATATGTCTTTGGTTGCAGTTCTTTTTCTTGTGTCTCCTGTATGTAACTTCAGTGATTATGTACTCAGCTGTGTGTAAGTCAAAATGCCCGCAGTAGTACAGTACGTGAATGCTTAGAGGGTGGCACTGCTGCAGTACTGGTAATAATGGTTGCTGTTGCTGCACTGTCAGCCAGCTGCGAGGTTTTATCAAGATATGTATTCTGACAATTTGAATGTGAACACATTCAGCCCTGCGTATAAATGACAGCTCAGCTCAGAGGTCAGAAAATGTAGACTTTCATGTTAAAAAAGTTTAAGTCAGAGTTTGGATGAATTCCACAGTGTCATGCTCTAGCTCGGATTAGTAGCAGCCTTTCTCTTTCCCCACCTTCTCCCTCCCTTCCCTTTTCCCACTTGTAGGCGTGAGTGAGGTGTGTGTGTGAATGCGGGCAGGTGCAGGCCACTGGATGATCACCTGAGTGAGCATACCTGCAGCGGGGAGTGGTCGACCTGCTCTCTACCATAAAAGCCAGGTTCAGACCAGTGCACGATGCTGGACCATTGAATAACCATTGTTAGTCTACTCCGCCCAATATTCAGTTCATTGTTCTAACCTGTGTTTCTGCTCTGTTCAGTCCGTGACCATCCCTGCCTGCTCTGCCTGCCTGCCTACAGCTTGTACCTGCCATCGCTATTCTGATTCCGTATGGATCGCCTCATCCGGATGTCTACCTGGCCTGCCCCTGCCGAGATGCAATTCTGGGCGAGACGCCTTCCTGCCACGCCACATGCCAAATTCCATCCACATTCCCTCACCCTCTCTTCCCATTGGGCTGCCAGCTTAAGTTACCCCCCTCTCTCGTTGGGTTCCCAGATCAGTATAGTCAGTGTTTTGTTTAGTGTGTATTTTCATGCTCCCTTGTACTTTGTCTAGTTGGCGTCCAGTAGTGTATTTGCTGCGCCATATGCACGTGTTCAGGCCTGTATCCGTACTCACCTAGCTTGGTAGTACCAAGTCCTGGTCACTTCTCTGCTAATATTATATCTTGCTCTCGTCATTTTTACATTTGTTTGGTCGTGTCTAGTGCTTGGTGTGTTTTCTACGTTTGGGTAATTTGCCCTCCCGCCAGTAGTTGTCTCCCTCAGGAGCATTCTGTCTTGTTTGACTACATCACTTCCTGTTTGGCTTCCTGTATATATTAATGATATGCTGTAAATTGTATTTGAAGTCCGGTCTACTGTGTTTTGTTGTGTGTTTGAGCCTCTGACCCTCTCTGTGACACACGGACACTGACTTCACTGAGAAGGACTTCCTCTGTTGTCATTTTATATGGTGTCCATAAAAGCAAAAAATATGCAGATACTTGGTAGGCTATTATCAGTGTTAATACTAAACTGATGTAAAATACTGTGAGCAACAGCTTATTTGATTCTAATTTGTTTATCCTCCCCCGTTTTCCTAATAAAAGCTCTGCTTAAAATGTAAACATTCACATTTTTTGTCAAGTTTACATTTGATGTTGTGATTTATGAAACTGTTCAAGCTCTAAATTTGGAAGTCACCTTGGAAATTTCCAACCGAGTAAGTCATATGTAAGATAAACCTGTAAAGAGTGAAAATTAGCCACTATGCTGCAGATGTAAACGGGTGTATTGTTTAAACTTGGTCGGTGTGCCTATGCACGTAGCTGCAACACGTGGTTTACATGCCAGTCATCACCTCATCACACCTCTGGGCTGATGGATGGATTTTAAGAAATTTTACATGGTAGCTGAATGTTTGTTTGTTTTGTGGAGAAACCATGTTGGACACAAAATATTCAGGTCTAGTTCCAGAGGCAGAAGACCATAAAAAGCCTTACAGTATTCTGCCATCTAGTGGTTCACTAGTAATAAAAACGGGATAAAACAATTTAATTCAATCTTGCACTGTCTTGTTCTCTAACCCAGGTTTCAGTAATTCTATTAAGCAGAACATCACTGGTAGTAAAATATTATCGCTTAGTTACACGCCAAGGGCATGATAAACAGTTTATCGTGTATGTGTTGCACATGAACTTTGGTAACCCTCCAACCGCCACAGTGATTGTCTCACCCTCTTTCCTTGGCGTCCATATTGTGGACCAGTTCGTCCCTCTGGTTGACCAGTGACACAAGCTCCTGAAGGAGCAGCTGCTCTCTGTGCTTATGGACCTGAGTCTTCTGCCACTCTGCACAACAAAGCAACAGGGGAAAAAAACAAAGGATACGAGGACAACAGTTTAGAGATGAAAGAAGGAAAATGATGATGGAACTTCACCAAACCTAAAGGCTTGTTTTAGTTACAATTTGAAGCAAGTTTCCTGATGCTGACAATTGAGTGGTCAACAACAGGGACTGCCATTAGCTATCATTAAACACACATAATCACTCTGTCATATGTCACTGCTCTAAAACAGAAGTTGACTTGTGATTGCATTTAAGATGGTGTATCTGAGTGGAATCATGACTGTTGGCATAACTGGCTGAATGTGGATTTTAAGTGCCAAGCTAAAGGGCATAGAGGTTTTTTGCAGAAGCTCTGTACCCTCATTTCCAGAACGCTGCTTATATTATGTGTGAACTACACCTTTCAGGAGGTAAGCCACAGAGCTGCAGTCACAACTCAAGTCACTTAAAAGCACTTCCTGAGCAGACCGTATGAAAAACTTGGAAGCTTTTTTTATTATTTGGCACATTTAAACCACAACCTATGATGTTGGTGTTAGAACATTGACTATGTAATGCAGTATCGCTGAAGAAGACTCTATTTAAAAAAAAACATTTTTTTAAAGTTGTACCTTCAATTGCCATCATGTCTCTCAGCTCTTTGTTTAACAGCTCAAATCTTCTTTCCAAGTCTTGTTCTTCCAACCTGTCAATTACAAGACATTGGTACTTATGCGGGGTGGATGGTTGTCCTACAGTTACAAAAGTTAATATACACAGTAGGAAGATGTCCCATTTTTTTACTTGCTAATAATTTTAACTCTAGGTCCACTTAAGATCTTTTTCAAGAGCTTTTAGCTGCATCTCATAATCATCCTAGGCCAATGTAGTCTTGCCAGTTGTCATGGAGATGGCTCACGTTTCATCACAAGTGTTGAGACCTTCTGTGAAGGTAATTTGCAGTCAAAAGGTTTGGAAAAAGCAACCAAACTACTAAAACTACCAAATCAAAGGTCAAGAATAGATACTTTGCAGCAGAACATTTTACAGCAAAGAGACAGTAAACTAATATCCAATATTTGGATTTTACAGTTCCCCTCTTGGACAGAATTTACCACCACAGACTACGTTGACATTCCTTTGAGCCAAGAGTGACAATGCACATTGTGGTGAGAATATTTTTTTGATACGACACATGTTCTGCACATCCAGTACTGTGTGTGTCTTACAGTAGTTGCAGATGGTCCTGCCTCCGGATTAAAGCATTCTTCTTGTTGACCAGCGTGAACCATTCCTGAATCAATCTCTCCTCCTCCACCTTGTCACTGCCTGCAGGACAAAGTCATATTACTATTACCCCTCTCCTAGTTAATGCCATACTCTTTCTTTCATGAAGAAGACCATGTTTGTAATTTTTCTATTTATATTTTTGAATTTAAATTTTTAATGATTTAGTATCTTTGAATTACTAAACATTTTTAATTATAATTATACTTAAATTTAATTTAACATGCACCTATCTGCAGCCATGAAGTATTCTACCTGTTTCCAGTAGCTGTCTGAGTTTCCTCTCCACCACACCTGCTCTGGTATCAATGTGATTTTGTTCTGCTTCCAGGGCTTCCATCTGATTCAGCACGTACTGGCTTGGGTCCTGGATACATTGAAATATACACACAATTATCTGCATAGTATGTTTTTCTATTAATGAAACATAATTAAATAAAAATGATAAGCATGATATCAATGAGTAAAACAGAGAAATAAGTTTGTTACGGAATTGCCGGTCCTTAAAAACACAACTTCAGTTTGGAAATAATTTTAAAGACTCAGCTCTACAAAAAGCAAATGGCTGTTTCCGGACCTGGCCTTCTGGTCTTTCCTCTTCGACCACATCGTCCGTTCTCTCTGCAAGACCAATACAGAAAATAATAATACATATTCAAAAATGATCACATTCAAATAAAATCAACAACAAACAAAAAGAACTAACCAGTTTCTGTGTTTCTCTGGTCTTCTTGTACTGCAACAGCCTATAGAGATCAAAAAAAGTTTCTCACGCATTACAAAAAAGTGAGAAAAGAAAACAATGAGACTTAAAAAGATAAATGAATAAGATAGTAAGGCATTATACCACTGATATGTCTCCTTCTTCTACTGATCCACTCCTCCGCTGTGACCTACGCTTCTTGACCAGGTCAGCGTCTTTGACATGAGAGAAGCCTGACTTGGACAGGAAATGAGTCCTTGGCGGTGCCACTGGAGACTGAGCGCCACCTGCCCCTGCAACCTGCAACCGTTTCGTTCTGGGAGGTGGAACCACATCCTTACTGGTTTTACTCTCCTTGTCTACAGTGCTTACACTCCCATTAGTCTCTAGACTTATACCCTCCTCCTGGAGCCTCTGGGCACAGTAGCGAACAGTTGCCTCGGGGTCCTCTTGGCCCTCCCGGTCCCCTGCTACTGCATAGCTGGACTCACTGCTGTCCTTCTCTATGTGCAGCACACT
Organism: Chromis chromis; assembly: GCA_900302755.1. Taxonomy (NCBI): domain Eukaryota; kingdom Metazoa; phylum Chordata; class Actinopteri; family Pomacentridae; genus Chromis; species Chromis chromis. Next base: position 24,711 of record OMNN01082894.1, on the reverse strand, counting down.
AAGCTCTTGGCCAGTGACATGGGTGCGGATCTGGTTGAGGTAGGTCATGACGATGAGGCGGTCAGGTACTGCAATCATGACCATGTCTGAAGGCTCCATCAGCCTGGAAATGCCAAGTTCGGCAAAGCCATCAAAGGCCTGCAATATGTTCAAAAATATGAATAGATGGTTTTATTAAGAGTTACCAACCAACAATTATTCTTTATCTGTAATTAAAGATAAGACAACAACTGCTTAATCACCTTTTTGTTGTTGTGCTTGATATCATATGGATCCAGCATTTCATAATTGCTAGAAAAGGGCAAAAGAAGATAAATAACCTCATAAACAGTGTATGTAGTATGAGTCATGTCAGCTGTTTCTTACATCTTTTCTGGGTGGAAGTGATGTAAGATGGCGCAAAAGGCCAGACCATTCCTCCAGGAGGTGCTGAAGTTAGTGATCTTTACTCCCTTGTGACCATGAGTGACCTCTTGACACCATTCCAGTAGAGACTGACTGGACATCACCAAGGTGGGATTGGCCGATAGGCTCTAAAAGACACACAGTAACAATGCTGGGGAATGATTCTAGCAAAAAATTGATAAAAGGACACTAGAGAGCAAAAACCTCCCTGAAATATCAGTTGAATCAGGTCTTAATTGAATAAAGACAATCATAAAAGCTGCAATTACAATGTTTTTGTTAGGTTTTTTTGGCCATTGTGGACAAAGAAGAATAAAAGAATAATGCATGTTACTGCTGGAAATGGAGTTAGAGCAAACAGCTTTCGGGCTACAAAACAAAAACAAAGAGCTAATAAGCTCCTTAAAACTTCGTGCAACTGCAAAGTTGGTGATCATTCTTGCTGGGCTCTTTAAGTCCAAGGAATATGTTGCACATTACCTGCAGTCATTTGATCAATTATTAATACGCAAATATTGCTAAATGCAGCTTTAACATACGTCTGGAGAGGCAGCCCCATCTGCAGGTCTTTTCTGAGGCGTTGTTGATTCATTTGATTGGAGGGCAGAAACTTGGGACATGCTGTCGTCTAAGGAGGAACCACTCAAACGCTTCTTGCCACGATGCACAGGTGCAGGTGGACCTGAGGATTCTTCTCCACTCTCCCTTTGCCTGGAAAGACACAAAAGCAAAGTGATTTTTAAAAATCCACAGTTCTTTGAAACATGTTTGTTCTCAAACCAAAACACTTGTGATTGATGGCTTATAAGACCGTGCTGCTATTGAAACCACATACACTGAAAATGTTAAATAATTGGAAAATGTGGTGACATCCTATTGTGAAGAGAAAATCAATGATGTAAAACACGTCTCAGTTACAAATGCACCCCCCACACCTGAATGTGTATTGACTCGGCTTACCTTTGATTCTCTGAACAACCAGCAGCTACATCTACAGAAACAAAGCCAAAGTCCAACTCTTCATCCCTTATTTCCTTCCTTACATTTATTTCCATTAGTCCATTGTCTTTATCATCCTCTACATGCAGCCAGTCATCCTGAGAGGAAGCAACAGTTGAAGCGAGTGACCTATCAAACTCTGCTTCCAGGACTTTTTCAATGTCAACCTGCTCAAGCACCGTTTCTGTAGCTTTCTCCGAGTCATCTGTAACAACAGGTTCATCCGTAAAGGTCCAGCCTTCTATGATTTCATCTGTATCTTCTACAGAGTGTGACTCAGTAAATTCTTCTTGCATTGCTGCAAGCACTTCCCTTTCCAACTCCACTGAAACATCATCTTCACCGTGGATTGCAACAAAACCTCCTTCAGAGATCACACTTAAATCCAGTGATGTTGAGCCTTCCTTTGTTTCCTTACTAGTGACAGTTTCATCATTTAAGTTCGTCTGAGATAATTCCATTTCTATGGAAAATAAACTGTCTACAGGTTGTGCGCTATCTGAAAAAGTTGCACTGAGGCGTTTCTTGGCCCGCCGCAAAGGAACAGGCAAGCCTGACTGTTCATTTTGTAAAACCATTTCAGGATCAATGGTATCAGCTACAGTGTCTGACTGGCAGAAAGGTTGTGAGCTAGAAATTGCAGTGTCATCTGGGAACAAATCACTGAGACGTTTCTTTACTCTTGGTTTTGGTACAGGCAAGCTTGAGGGCCTTGGTGCTCTCTCATTATCTTCCACATGAACAGTTTTCTCAACTGAAAATCTACTTCTCCTCAACTGTACACCAGTCACTTCTTCTATAGATGTAGAAGGTTGATCAACTGGAGAAAGAAACAAAATGTCTTTACTCTGTTGCTCCACTGACAACACATTAGTTCTTGAAGAAATGGATAAAGGTCCACATTGTCTTGCTGCTTGTGCCTCCTCTCCATTGGAGGCCTGAGATGCTCTCTCTGTAGCTATAAAGTCATCTGGGAATGAACCACTGAGACGTTTCCTCACACGAGGCCTTGGGATAGGATGAGTTGTGTGTTTGTCACTTTCTGCATCTGATTTCTTTGAATAAGTGATATCAATTGCACCAACAGCACCAACATCAGCTATTGTTGGCTGCTTTGTTTCTCTTATATTACCCACTGTTGTGTTGGACTGGATCAGTGTAATAGTCTCCTTGTTTGCAACATGTACATTTTGTGCCACAATTCCCTTGTCACTGCCAATTCTGCCAGATTTGCTTGAAGGCAACTTCTTGTCACGTTGAGGAAGATGTATCTTCTTAATAATTGAAAGGGAAGCAGTTTGCTCAACATGAAATATCTCTGACTTTGGACTGATGCTCTTCACTTCTTTAGTTTCTGAGGGTTGAATTTTGTGAGAGCAGGCCTGGATTGATGTATTAGTATCTTTTTTGGGCCATTCCAGAGGACCAGAGGTGTGTCCTATGTCCTTTGAGCAGACCAATTCTGAGTCGGTCTGTAGGGATGCACACCTAACCAAATCAGCTTCTTGAGAATGTTTTTTGGTTATATGATCTTTTTTTTCTGAGCTCATGTCATTGGTTGTTTGACTGGGTTTATTAATGTTTTGTAATGGTTCAAGACTACCTGAGACATCAGAGCTTCTCTCACAAGGCTGGCAAATAACACGATTTGTTTCCAAAACAGGACTAACTGTAGCTTTCAAATCATGTTGGTCATGAACTATTGGAACAGATTGTTTTGTAGTGACACACATCAATGGCTTATAAGGGGCATTTTTTTGTTGAGTTTCAGGTGACAAACTATTGTCTCTTCTTTTTACACGAGGAGGAGGAATGACATCCATGGATATCTGCGCTGATTCAGCTTCCCTTTTGTGTTTATAGTCACCTGTGGAAGATATCACTTGAGCGCTAACACTTTTACTTTGATGACCATTCTGGGGTACACTTTGAGGATTGTTACTGTCTGCTTTCTTTATGTTGCAGGAGAGGGCTACGTCAATGGCAGGTTGTGTAGGAAATATCTCACCAGTAGCATTTTTCTGTACAGACTGAACTGGAAAAACTTCAGGGAGGCACTTGACAGACAAGACATCAACTTGTTGTTTGCGATCTGGTGTTAAGCTATCCTTCCTTCTGAGTGGCCGTACAGGAACAGTGTCTCCTTCTTGATCAAGGCCTTTCTGTTGAGGTTCTTGAATTTTTCGCTTCGGTTTTCTGCCCCGCAGAGGGACAGCAATGTCAGCTTGTGCTGTAACTGGACTAATGTTCTGATCATCTGAGGGTTTGTCCCAGAGTACATCCAAGACTACCTCTGTGTGTTTATTGGTAGTTGTAAGTGGGTCATTTGATGTAGGCTGCAGGGATGTAGCTGACATTTCTTCCAAGTTGTTATGTTGGGGGCTTAAGGAAAAGAAAGAAGAAACTTCAGAATTGGCCGTTTTTGGTTTTGTCAAACACTTGTACCATGCACCCTATCTCTAACTAACTATTTATCTTCTTGACCAAAAAGACAGAAACCAAATCTTTAAGCACAAAAATAAATATAAATAAACTTCATTTATAATATTCTGCTTTACATGCCCACTATTGTGACAACAACACAGCAGCACATAAACATGACCAAGACAAAGCTGACCTTAGTTAACATCTTTCATGACGAAAAACAATATTACCATTCCACATCACAATGCCAGTTCTGGCTATTACAAGCAGCTGACTGTCACAATTTCCTGAGTAGTAAGTGCTTATAAGCAGAACAAGAGAAATGTTATCACCAAAAATGCAGAACATGTACACACCGTGCAACCAAACATAGTACACCAGCACTCACCCTTTGTCCAGCCAAGAAGAAGTCAACACTGTTCTAACCTCATCCTGTTCTACCTCAGTCTCTACCTCAAAGTCCTGCCCTTTGAATAATCTGTCCTTTGTACACCATTGATCAAGGGAGGCCTCATGTTCCTCTTCTTGTTTATTATCTTGTCTTGATATTTCAGTGATATCTGCCTCTGTCAATGGTGGCCATTTCTTCATGCTTGCACAAACTAAAAACCCCTCATCGTTGTCAGTAGTTGGCGGTGGAGATGATCGATCATCTACTAAGTCCCACATGTAAGGCTCCACACTTGTTGGATATTCAACAAATGTGGTTTGAATGTCTTCAAACTTGCCCTCTGTCTTCTGTATGGATGCAGGGATATCTGTGAACTGTGGAAAAAACTCATCCGAAGGAGTCATTGTCTTGTCACTTAGATCCATAGAAGAGACAGCCTTGGGCTGGTGATCAACTTCAGCTAAAGCCAAGCTAGATGGCCCCAAAATGGATGCTACTGTTTCATAACTGTGAGAAATGGATGGATACTGGTGTGAGTGAATGAAATCTGATACCATGCAGAAACAATGTTTACAATAAACATGTTGCTAGTTATAGAAATTACTAAATATAGAGGATTGTAGAATAGGTTTCCAGGCAAATGCAGTCCAGTTTTTATTTTGTTTGTAAATTCTGCATTTGGAAAGAGAATGAGTTTAACTGGAGTAGCAAATACCACATTCTCCATTTAAGCTTACTGCATGCTTCACACTGTTAGTTTCAGACCATTCTTAAACTTACCCTTTGTGGAAAACATCTACAATAGTCTTTACTAATCCAGAGGTCTGTTCCTCCTTTGCTGACATAGAGGAGTCTGCTTGTTTTTCTGTTACTGTTCCCTCTGCCTCCAATACTTCCCAACCCAAGACTCCCATTGGCTCTGATGTGTCCACTGTTTTCTTCATAGTTTGGGTTTCCTCTCCTGGTGTCCTCTCTACTTGTGAGTTGCTGAGGACCCAAATATAAAGGATTTGGAGGCATGATCCACTGAGCTCATACAGCAACACAATGAAAATGCAATGAATGAAATGCAAATCACCATGCACTGTAAGACTGTTTATTGGTCCAAACAGTCCATGTTAGGCAAACACTAAAACCTTTTCACAGCAAAAGAAAAAAAAATGCATGAGCACTGGGCTCTTTTACTTACCCATTATCTACACAAAGTTTTATGTTTTGCTTTGCACCACCTTTGATTTTCTTCTCTGTCATAAAAGCAAAAATAATAAAATGTGCAAAACAAGATAAAGAAAGGTAAAAGTGACCTTCATGTTAACATTGTAAATATCTCACCATTTGCAAGTTCTGTACTGTGACAGCTAACAGATGCCGAGGGACCACCAGGAATTCTTGTGTCTTTGAGACATAACTGTGTGGGCAGTTCTTGCAATGCATGTTTTTCAGCAGAAGGCAGCAATGGAATAGCTATTGTTTCTTCCACTGTTGGATTTAACTGTGAAACACTGGGAAGTCCAGGAATTTGAGTCAGATGTGGACATGATGAAGCCATTGCTACCATGTCCTTCATTCCATCTTGTTTAGGTTCTTGTTTTGCTGGAAAATTTGGAATAAGAATCTTTTCATTCTGCAGCTTCTGAAACAAGATCTTGTTCTTTGTTGTCCTAGTTTGTATATTTTCACATTCATAGCTAAGCATTCTTAATGATGGAAAACCTGGAACACATGAAATACATGGAGCAGATGTGCATAAGCTGACCATGTCTGGTGGTCTATTTACAATTTGAGCAGAAGGAAAGCCAAATAGTCTGGACTTTTTTGTGCAGGATGTCACTAATGTCAGCATGCTATTTATGTTGTAGCAGTCTGGGTGTTCCGGTCCAGTATCTGGCATAATTACTTCTGCCGTCTTCTTCTGAGGTTTTGTTAAAATTGGCTTTGTTCCACTCAGCCACTTTATGTTTGGGACTGTCGTCATGGATGCGAATCCTTCAAGATGTGAAGCAGTGGAGCAGCAAGGTGCAAAGTTTATCATACTGAATTCAAGCATGGATTTCGGTTTAGGTGCGGATGGAAATCCGTGAATCCTGGATGCTTCTGGGCATGATAGTGCTAAAGCTAACATTGTCTTCACAGTTTGTCCATCTTGTTTAGGACCATCAATCACAAAAACGGTCTCCTTTGGAAGATTAACATATAGAGTGTGTGGACCGAAAATCCATCCAAATTTGGAACCCCCGTCATAGGACGCAAATCCTGGGCAACTGGATACTTGGGGGCAAACAGATTTGAGACTTAGAATATTGTAATGGGCAACAGATGGGATTCCTGGAATTACTGATGCTCTTGGGCAAGAGGAAGCCAGAGGAAGCATGTAGCTAGGTTCGTCGATGTTAATTGGGGAGTATTTAATCCTAAACTGCATATTCTTTTGTGGCCTGTGCATCAATGAACCCAATTCAGAAGCCCATCCTTCTTGCTTGTGTCCTTCAACTGATGAAAATCCAGGTATAGTAGAAATTAGAGGGCACAAAGGAAGGAGGTTGACTACATTTAGGCCGTAATAGACAATTTTGGGATGCGGAACAGATGGGAAACCGGGAATACTTGCCACTTTGGGACAGGATGGTACAAGAGAAACCATTGCTTTCTCTGCTTTCTTACCTCTCACATATGACACCTGCTCTTCTTTCATCTTTGGTTCATACAGTGGCTCCTTGCTTACTGTCCACTCTTTTTGATTATGACATGATGGAAATCCTGCTATTTGTGAAACTTTTGAGCAAGAATTTGAAAGACTGACCATAGTTGTCATGTCAGCAACATTAATCATTCTGGGTTTTGGTACAGAGGGAAATCCAGAGATGTGGGATTCTCTTGGGCAACTTTGTGCAAGAGATACAGCTCCTTTCATCATTTCGTCTATTTCATTGTCCTCCAGTGGTAATACAGACTCATTTTTAATTTGCTTCTCCCATAATGGCAGATAAATGGTGTTCCAGTCTTTGCTGTCAGCGTTCTGGAGTGACGGAAAGCCAGCCATACTTGAGACAGTCGGGAAAGATGGAAGATTAATGCAACTGGACACATAATAGTTTATGGTAGGTTCAAGAGCAGATGGAAATCCAGGTATAGAAGCTTTTTGGGGGCAAGTTTGGGCTAAAGATGGCATGGCCTCCATTTCATCATGGTGAGGTCTATCTTTAATCATGAATTTGCTCATTTTTGGTTGTGTTACTGCTAAGGGTTTGTATTCTGGATCCCAAGTTTTGCTCAAATGATGCTCCACTAATGATGGAATGCCTTCAATTTGAGAGGCTTTTGGACAAGAACCTGAAATGCTAATCCCTTCTGATACATGATGTGACATAGTGGGTGGTGGAATTGAGGGGATGTCTAGTATGCAAGAATGCTTTGTTGGTACCAAAGGACCCATTTGTTTCATTTCAGCCTTTTCTTTTGGTGGCACTGTCAGGGAACCAAGCTCAGTTTTCATTTTCTTCTCCAAAACGGACTCCTCTTGAGATATCCATGATGTGTTTTCATTTAGAGATGCTGAACCAGGTATATTAGATAGATTTGAACAAAGGGGATAAATATCTACCACACTTGGTCCATGAGAAACTAAACCGTACTGTGGTACTGATGGAAACCCTGGATTTCTAGCCTCCTTGGGACAAGAGGGTGCCAGTAAAACCATTTCCCTCCTGTGGTTTTCATCCTCCTTTGATGCACACAGTGGTAATATTTCCTTCATTTGTGACGGTTTCTGCCAGATTAGCTTTTGATCTAAAAAACAGTGTTTCTCTTCATTTACAGGCAGTTTGGATGGCATGCCAGCAATATTTGTCACACTGGAACAAGTTTCCAAGAAAGTGAACTGTCTGTAGTCAATTTCAGGCTTCACATAATATGGCACACACAGTGCACTAGGGTTGGAGGAGTTATAAACCATTTGTTCTGCTAGATCTGTGTGTCCTTCTACATGAAGAGGACACTCAGTGGTTATCATTTTATTAACCTTTGAAGGCTTATTCCAAGTAGGCTCACTGCCCAGAAGGGATTCAATTGGTTCTTTAACAGTAGTAGAGACTTCAAATGTGCCACTGGCATTTGGGCATATTGGCAACAGGTCTGCCCTTCCAGCATCTGTCTTTGTCTTAATTTCATCATCAACATCATTATCACCTGTGTGTAACATCATAGAAGCACCAGGGAACAACGGGACTGTGCCAACAATTTCTTCTATCATGTCCACCTCATCCTCTGATGCTTTTCTAGTTTCCTCTGTAGTTGCCTTCGGTAGCTCCTCCCATAGGATGATCTTGTCAGTAGGATATTTTTCAGTGGTAACCTTTGGTAGCTCCTCCCATAGTATGATACTGTTCGAAGGATGCTTTTGTGACTGCTGTTCAGCAAAATTTATTTGGGTTTGAGTTGGGAGTCCTGCTGCACCAGTAACAATCGAGCATGATGACTGTGGTAAAACCAAGTTTTCATTTCTAAAGAGAAGGTAAATACAAAGTTACAGTCAACACACTGTAAGAATACGCCAAATGAAAAAGTAAATAATGTATTAGTGCACTGCCATAATGAATATTTTTATCTAAATATTTTTTTCAAAATAAGTCTGATACAGTCTACCTCAGTCAATCTGTGAGAAAGCAATCTGTGCTTCACAGTAAAATTAACACTAATTTATGTATCTAGCACAATTGGGGAAAAATGTATCGCTACGTGTTAATATTAAAAATACTATAAAATAGTAGTTTAGTCTCACACATGCAAATTCAACAAATGCTCTTCAAACCACATGTAACTCCAGTTAGTATTTAAACAACTCCACTCCACTAGAGCTAAAGAGGTAAACTCCACATACAGTAACTGTTTTAATAGCCACCGCTGTAAAGCCAATGTTTTACTGGGTGGCTCACACAAATGGATAGATGGAGATGATGTTGCAGCACACTTTCTGTTGACTTAAGGTATTACCTCCAAAGATATGTAGAAAATTGTTGTCTTTAACATAAGAACTCTTTTCCAAAAAAATTAAGTGTGTCATGTCAAGTTTTCTGATCTCCGCACTTTCATGGCCTCTTTGGGCCGTTAATTTATCTTTAATCTATTTTTCTTTAGCGGTTGTGCTTTCGGCGCAACTAATGTTTCAAGCCATTTTGCTAAGTAGTATTACTATAATTCAAATATGAACAACAACAAATTAAGTCTACCACATGAGAACAAAATGAATTAAAGCCATGCAACATATATCACAACACATAGAGCAACCTGACAAGACAAAAGGTAAGGTATTATTCTCTTTGACACTTACCCACTCTCAATGCATCTACCACACTTTTGACCCACAGTATCATAATGTGTAGAAATGTCATCAATCGACTCTACTAAAGAAGTTTTATTTGGCTCCTCTAAAGGCAAAAAAACATGATCCTCCACAGTGACTTCAATAGTCTCTGTTTCTTTTACAGTAGCATCTCCCGTTTCAGTATTCTGTTGACCCATCAGGCTGAAACAATGACAAGTGAAAAGAAGTAAAAAATGTACAAATTTGGAAACCACAGAATAACTCACAACTCCACAAATGACACACTCAACAAATACAAAGTTTGCCATAAATGAGTCAGCATTGTTGTAAAAATGCATCACATCATTGGATCACAGTGCAAGACAAGGCAACCCACCTCTTCCTAACAGTCAAGAATAGTGGCATGTCAGGAATGGAGTGCCACATTCTGCAATGCAACTCTCTGAAAACACAATCAAAAAGCAAAAACTTTCAAACACTAACCCAATCACATTACAGAGAAACCTCAAATTCTCCAACAACTCACCCTTTTTCTAGAACATCTATGTCTTCCTTAATTGGTATCCAAAAGCCCTTTTCATCTTTATACATCTCCAAATGTGAGGACACATCTGATTTTGCATTCACATCTGGTTTTGTATTGATTAATCTTGTTGGGTTGGCCTCATCCAATAATATCTCAATCTTTTTATCTCTAGAGGATGGTTGATTCACTTGGATTTCAGAATTTGATGAGGGTACATCTTCGACACCGTCCTTATCAGGAAAGGTTGATGACTCAACAGTCATTGTTTGTTGCACATCCTCTGGTAAATCTTGGCATGGGAACATAAATTGCATGGATCTCTCTTTGACAGAGACCTTGCATACAGGTTGTTCTTCCAATGATAGCTGCTGACTCATCAGTTTTTCTCTTTTCCTCACAATTTTTTGGGGTCCTGACTCCACAAATGGTGGAATTTTAACTGGCCAGCCCTGCCCTGATAGGTGCACATTTGCTGAGGGCAGCCCAAGAACAGATGCTTTCTTTGGGCAAGATGGTACAATATTTGCCACATTTGGAAGTTGGTCAGCATCAGACACTGAAACTGTGAAGCCAGAACTAAGAGCAATGTCTGGAGAAGACGATTCAAGAGAGAGCATTTCCTTCATGATTTCATTGCGGGGAGAACAATACTTTTTGTGAAATTCACAGCACTCTTGCATCTTTGCCATCACCACTGGCCAGCCTACTTCAGCATCAAAAAAAATTGACACTCTTGAAGGGAAACCAATGATTGTTGACTGTCTTGGGCAACATGTCATCATCTGTACCATGTCTGGATTTTTTTCAATAATGGCATCAACAGCTTGGGGTCGTGGAGCAGATGGAAATCCAGGGTTCAAGGCTTGTCGTGGACAAGATGGAAGTATGCTCAGCATTATTTCTTTTTCCCTGTATGACAATTTTTTAACTGTATAATCATGGTAAAAAACTACACACCTTCTATTAAACTGACTCTTCCAAACTGCATCCCTATCCACATACCAGCCATCACATTCTTTTGCAATATTCTGTGCAGGTAAACCTGGAATTTTACAGTGCTTTGGAAAAGTGGCTAAGGATTTTAACATTTTAGTAGCCTCTTTCATGGAAGCTTGCACTGACCTCTCTCTTGCCTTTGAAGGAATTCCAGGAATATTAGAATGTTTGGGACAAGATGGCAACATTGATACCATAATCCTAACCACTGCATTTTCTCTAAAAATCATCTTATGGTTATGCATTACTAGTGATCTTACTGGTTTTGTTAATGGCTGTTCCCATACCAGTCTTTTGTTCACACTCCATTTTCCTTCATACGACTCACTTTGGACTTTAGATGGTAATCCACAAACTCTGGATTGGCCCGGACAAGTAGGTAGCAGACTTATCATACTTGGTACATCTGCCAACATCTGACATTGTAATGATGGAAAGCCTCGTAAATAGGCTGTCCGTGAGCAGGAGGGCAATATGGACACCATATTTAAAATAATTTCACCGTCAAGATAGAACACACTAACATCCTCTAAATAAACGGTAACTACAGATTTCTCCCTAGGGAGTAGCAATGACATTCTTTCCGTGTACCACTGAAATTGTTTGGTGGTGTCTCTAAGTGGCATTCCAGGAACACCAGATTCCTTTGTACAACTAGGCAGTAAATTTACCGCAGTCGACCCATTTGTCTGCGTCAGAGTAGAGGGAAACCCAGGTACCCTGGCATTTTCAGGACAAGAGGGTAACATTACACACATTCTTTTGTCAAAACACAAAACAGCTTTTAGATTCAGCACTTCCCTTTTGATAATTGGAGTCTCCCACCGTAAGCTTCTATAAGAAAACCATTCCATACCGCGTGATGAACCAATTTTTTGTCCAGTCTTTGAAGGTATACCAGGGATTCTACTATGTCTGGGGCATGAGGGCATTATGTTTACCATACTGGGTTCTTGTCGTGGAGCTGAAGGTAAACCAAACACTTGGGATTTTTGTGGGCAAGTTATGAACATGTTTACCATATCTTTAATGGTTTCTGCATCTTTTGGTATCCACTGAGCAATGTAAGCTTGAGTATTCTTCTGTGCTGACTTGTTAATTAATCCACTCAAAACATGCCAGTCTTTGTTTTGTGAAAAGTTCTGATACTGACATGCAATTCCAGAAATTTGGGTCTGTTTAGGGCACATAAACACAAGGCTGACAACACTGGGTATCAGTTTTTGGGATCGCGAAGGAATACCCACAAGGCAAGACCTCACAGGACACAAGGGCAACATTGCCACTGAACTGAATATTTCTCTTTTGTCTGGCTCCTGATCAGCACCTGGGGATGTATCTTGGATCAAAATGTCACCTTTACTGTATTGTTTCTTTAATAAAATATGTCTAGTTATAACTAAACCTTCATCAACTGACTCCTTAGAGGGTAAACCAATGACTGTGGTTTTTCTTGGAATAGAAGGCAAAAAGTCTGCCATTCTATGATCTTGCCTTTGTGGAAATCGAACACTAGCCATACTGGGCTCTTTGCATGGCACAGTGGGAAACCCAGGAATGGTGTGTTTCCTAGGACAAGATGGCAGCATACTGACCATGTGTTTTATATGTTTGTCATCCTCATGTGACTTTCCCTGAAGGAGAACAGGACTACTTTTCAATGGCCTATCTAAAATGAAGTCCCTCAGGAAATGCCAGTTGTCATTAAATGCCATAACTCTTTGTCTAAAAGGCATACCTGCAATTATTGTGTGTTTTGGACATGTAGGTAGAAGACTGGCCATGCTTGGAGTGTTTGAAGACTGCTGCAATGGTGCAGAAGGAAACCCCAGAACACTGGCCTTTCTAGGACATGTTGGCAACATGGCCACCATGATTTTAATCATATTAGTATTACTGACAGCTTGTTCCTGAACACAGGGCACATGTAAAGCAAATGTTTCTTTCATCTGTAGTGGTTTCTCCCACAGTGAACATCTGTCCCAAACATCCTTTTCATATCCGGTTCCTGATAAAACAGAGGCTAAACCTGGAATCCTGCATATTCTGGGGCATGTGGGTAAAAGGTCAGTCATATTTGGCTCATGTTTCCATGTGGATGGGAATCCAGGAATACTGGTTGACTTAGAGCAGGATGATATTATGGTAATCATTTCTGCAATTTCTGCACTACTCTCATAAAGTGAACTAATATGATCTGAATACAAGAGTAATGGCTTACTATTACTGGTTAACTTCTGAAACAATAAGCTCCAATCATCTGGCCAAGATATGACTTGTGACTGATGTAAAGATGCCATGCCAGGGATCCTGGAACATTGTGGGCAGCTTGTGAGCAACTTGATCATGCTTGGTACTCTCATTGTTCCTCTAATCTGAGTTTCAGGTTGTACAATGGATGGTATATGAGGAACAAAATTCCCTCTTGGACACAAAGGGCCAAGTTCCACCTTAGATGTGTACACGCACTTTTCTTCAGTACTGATTGCAGAGCTTGGTGGCACATGTTCCTGTGTAACTCTTGCATCTCTTTGGCACACTGGTCCCTTGTCCTTTGACAAAACGTTTTGTGTTGAAGAAGATGCAAAATTCACATGAGAATCTTGTCTTTGTTTTGATAAATTTCCAGTTGTGGACTGCTGTGTTGAGAGATGCCCAAAGTGGGAATCCAAGCTTAAAGTGACCTGATCTTGGACAGTCATGTTGCATATATTTTTCTTATCCAAAACAGAGTTTGTAGCTGTTTCAGGCAAGTACAACATAGGTTCCTGAGGCGATGTCAAAGTAGGTTGTGGGTTGGTAGGACAAAGGGCTATAGGCTGAACAGGCTCTGGCTGGGCTATTGGATTCCCTAACTGAATGGACATCTGGGACAAGTGACTTCTTGGTTTAACCAGAAGCTCCTTCACTGAAGTAGATGTTGGATCATGAAAATCAAGGTTCTTCTCAGGTGCGGAAATTAAGGGATGAAGCGTTGGCTGGATGATGGCAGATGTCCTTGTTGGCCTGAATTCTGTCTGATCCTTCTGTGTTTTTGGCATCTCACAATATTTTAACCCTGGAGCTAAGGGCACTCTGGGACTAGAGGTCAGAAGTGTGGTCATACTCTCAGGTCTGAGGGACAAACAAATGTAGATCAGAGTTATGATGTAGAAAAAATTTTCACCGCAGTACTGCAGTCAAAGGCCAGATTCACATAACTCCACTGAGCTGCATACAAGCACAAAAGCAATGGGTCATGGAGGATATATTACAAAGACGTAAAATAAGATATTCAAACCAGACAGTTACCAACCAAACACGCATCATGAAAAGGATCATCAGTTTTGCCAAGTAGCAGAAGCCTCTAAAAATAATAAATATAACACTGCCAGATCAGACACTTGCTACATTGACATGACTTTGACTAACTTTTTTTATTCAAATTTCAACATAAAAAGAATCCTCTTTAAAATTAGATGAGTTAGCCAAGTATATTTAGCCAAGTATATTCATGCACAGCCATTTCTGTCATAAAACATGTGAACCTGCATTCCATACAAACTTGAAAAGATGCAAATTTTTTAAATGTGTGAAAACTATTGTTTTTTCCAGTCTTTTATCTCTTCTCTGACCTTGAGAGACTGTTGTCTTGGTTTGAGCGTACTTTTTACGGCTTAAGTCAGTGTTTTTCAACCTTGGGGTCGCCTGAAATGTCTAGTAATTGATTAAAAAAATTACTGATAAAAATATTTTTTAACTAATTATTATTCTTTTTAAAATTAATACACCACACACAACCTTAAACAACTGTATTCTATACTTTCACTTTCTCAAATATAAATCTAGTTCAAATAAATTGCAGCATTTAAAAATATCTGAGCTGGCTCCTCTTGATTGAAGGCCACAATCACGTGACTTTACAGTTACCACTACTTCAGTTCCCTCGCTTGCACCTGACATACAAATAGGGATTTCAACCGATACCGATAATGGATAATTTTATACTTCTTGCAGCCAATAACCGATAATGTCAACCGATATTTCTTTAACTGTCAACCCTCGCTAAAAACACGATCTCTAAAACATTAACCCCGCACCCAAAAACAAAGATAACCCAAGAACCCGACCAGAATTCCCTCCTAGACCTCCGCAGCTAGCTAGCTAAGCATGTACAGCCCCGCCGGAGCAGTAAAACAAGCGAACCGGCAAAGCATTAGCCACCGTATTAGCGAACCAGCTACCGGATCCGACGTAACCCCACAAACGGCCCGAAGCGGGGCCAAGAGGAACTAAACCACTGAAAGTCGACTTGTGAAACTTAGAAGAGTGAGTCCAGCAACGGGTCTTCATCAGGCCAAGGCACACTGTAAATTGTAGCAAGCAATCTGGTCACCACCCCTGTGACTTGTCTGAAGCAGCCGGTTAGAGTGGGCCTATGACAACCCAACCCGACCGTGCAGTGTTATGACATCACACACATGCAACAGTACCGTCGGGGAGGGGAGGGGTTGAGGAGCCAGGCATGAGCACAAGCCACAATACACAGACCAACGGCAAAAATGAAGATTCGAAGTCTTTATTATTATCGGATCATTTTATCGGCTGATTTTTTTATTATCTGAATTATCGGTATGGCGTCATAATTTGCCAAAATTGAACGATAATTATCGGGCGCCGATATTATCATGCATCCTTACATACAAACTTGCAGTCAGTAGGGGAAAACACTCAAAAAACAAAATGGAAAGATTTCTTCGCCCACCTGGCCCTGTGATACTCTCATTCTTTCAAATCTTCACTGTGGCCAGTTTTAAGATGCTGCAGTCGCTTTTTTTTCGTAATTCCTTATATGAGATATTGTTTGTTCAGTATTAATTTTCACCCTTGTAAATAAAGCCTTAATCCTGATCAGGGAAAATAAAATTGTCACTTTGTGCACTAATCCTGGCTACTCTGTATTTGCAACACAGTATAACAAACACGATTAAAAACTAATACTAGAAAAAAAAATGTCACTGGGGTCGCCAGAAATTTGTGATGTCAAAATGGGGTCACGGACCAAAAAAGGTTGGGAACCACTCGCTTAAGTTCATGCCTAAACTCTACATACAAAACACAAAAACAAAATACAGAGAGCAATAGCAAGTCTGGCCTGCAAACTTATACTTTCTGCCCTTAAATGCAGCTGAGTTCTTAGTTTAATGCAGCATAGTTCTGTATTATCCTAGTTCCCAGGAGTCTTTTCAAGCTAAACAAATAGGGATTTTGTTTATGGGATGAAGTATTTAAAGCCATAGCTGCAAATCCAAGCCTAACCAGTTATTGACAAATGCTAGTCAAAGCATGCTCTACTACATTAATTCAAAGCTGTTTACAAAGTGGTCTATATCACCACTACCAAATCTTACCCAACAAGAGATTTTTTGTTAAAGCTTCATTTTTTCAATTGTTAAATGGAATAAAACAGACTTCCAAAACAAGCTTAAGCGTTCTGCTCTTACCTAATTTTTACAGGTAGCACATCCAACAGAAATGTAGCAACATGGCAGTCATTATGTTTGGAGTCCTCAATGCCAAATGCGAGTCTGCTATTTCTTGTCCACTTACTTTTAAACATGATATCTGGCACTCTTCACCAGCCAATGTTTTTGTCTCCATTTGTTGCCAGGTAACATATAACTTTTATATAAACTAAAACAATAACTTGGACACTGTACAAAACTGGGGTTACCAGCAGGGGCGGACTGGGACAATAATTCAGCCCGGGCATTTTTTGGTTTGGACCGGCCCACAGCACGCACGCACGCGCGCGAACCCTAACAGGTGGTAGATGGCAGGTAGCCATCAAGCCCACTACACTCCACACTCATGGTGCTTACAATACTGTTAATAACCCCAAATTCCCATGATGCATTGCAACAGTCCCGTACTTGCAACCCGCTTTTCAATCGCTACAATATTAAAACTAGTAATTACTATTAACTCTTAAAATGGAAAAGCTCACATGGATTAAAATGTAAAGCAATGCCCAATTATTATTACTACAAAGCAATGCTGTTAGATTTCTTTTGTAAGCTTATTGTAGTGATCACAGAGCTGGTCTAATGACTGAACTGTCGTGCTGCAATGCACCATGGGAGTCCGGGGTTATGACTGTTTTTGCTACCATGAGTGAGGAGGGTAGCTGGGTTGATGGATACCTGCCGTTGTTCAGCATTCTGAATGTCAAATAAAACCAACTGAGGGTGTGTAAATGGCAAAAAGCTCTGGCTCAAGCATTTTCCTACCGCGCCGCTCGCTATAGTATGAGAATCGCCAACTTAGGGGCCGCACACTGGGTCGGACCAGCGCTGGATGATTCCAATCCAGAGCACGGGCTGCGCAGAAAATAAAGAAATAAATAGGCTGGTCTGGCCCATTTTGGGGGGGGATAGAAGGGGCAGGGGGGCTGACCATGCGTGTGATCATGTACCACTGATGCGCCTGTGATGGGCCGATGGATGATTCCATTCCAGAAAGCACGGGCCGCCGCGCAGAAAATAAAAAAATAAAACCAAGAGCACCAGCCCATTTTGGGACCGGCCCACCGGGAAAATGCCCGGTGAAGTCTATGGTCAGTCCGCCCCTGGTTACCAGCAATCATTTAAAAGAACAGGGTGTTATTCTGGTTCTGTTATCTTGTATTTGTAGCCTTGTCTCTTACATGACATCCAGCCTCAGGAAAAAAAAGAGTTTAAAAGGGTGATAACTGCATCTGTAAATCCTTGTCTTTACGTAGAAGTTGGATAGCTTGTAGCAGCTGGATAGCTCAGTGACTAACACCCCAGACCTTGGCATGGGAGGTCGGTGGTTCAAATCCCAGTCAGGGTGCAGGTATCCAGTGAGGACCCTTAGGCAAGGTAATGCTGCCCTGTCTACCTACCAATGTACGTCGCTTTGGATAAAAGCGTCTGCTAAATGAAATTGTAACCTTGTACGAGGTATTTTGTGCTGAACACATACTGTATGAAGCCTACTCCTACATGTAACCTTAAAAGCCACCATTGTAATACAGTTAAAAGCTTTTATCAGTGTAGGGTTTAACTCCACAGGTAACTGTGGCTCAGGTGGTAGAATGGCTCATCCACTAATCTCCTCTTGGCCACATGTCCTTGGGCAAGACACTAGCCCCCAAATTGATCCTTTGGCCAGGCTAGCACTTTGCAGGGTGTCTCACTGACATCAGTGAGTGAATGTGCGTAAGAGAGGTTAACCCTCAAGTACTTTGGATAAGGGTTCTCATATTGATGCAGCCATTTAACAAAATAAATCCATGTTTGTTTAGACAGAAAAAACTTGACGATGTCAGTGAAAACCTCCTTTGTCTAAAATGACACCAAACAGATATAATTCAGATGCTGAATGTAACTGTAGAACAGACCGATAACATTTTTACAAAGAGTTGCAGTAATTGCAAAATATCATGTGTGCTTAGCTGTAACATGCATGCAGTATGATTAATAGTGGATGACGTTGATGATTTTAAAAAAAAATTTAAAAGCCTCCTTAAATTCTCTAACACTGTTATACACATGTTCCAGCAATGTGTTTTGCATTTCCAGGCATAATTTCTTGTTCTATTGTGTTTTGTTGGTCCATCACTGGTCAACCCAGATCAGATGAGTTGTCAAGTTGGTCCAAGACAAAGAAAAATGTTAAAACAAAAAAATGTAAAAAATAAAAACACTGTTATTGAGTGAAAGTTCACAGAAGGGTTGCAGTAAGCACACCTCCAGAAATACAGCAGCACACTTTTTTTCTTTTATTTACTCAAGCCAAGCATGCAACAGGAAGTCATCTAGTTTAAGTGGGAGAATGTACAGTGCTGGGAAAAAGTATTTCCCCCCCTACAGAAATGTTCTACTTTTGCATATTTCTCACAGGTCATCAAACTAATATTTATATTTATGAAATATTATACAGAGATAACCCACAAAACACAAAATGCAGTTTTTAAATGATGATATATTAAAGATTTATTGAAAACCTATATCACCCCTGTGAAAAAGTAATTTAACCCCCTAAACCTAATAACTGTTTTTCCAACCTTGGCAGCAACAACTGCAGTTAAATGTTTGTGATAGCTTGTGATCAGTCTTATACATGGCCATGGAGGAATTCGGACCCACGCTTATCTGTAGTATAGTTTTAATTCGGTCACATTAGATGGTTAACGAGCATGTGTGTTTCTTTTAAGGTCTTGCTACCGCATCTCAATTGGATTGAAGTCCGGATTTTGCCACTCCAACACCTTAACTTTGTTTTGTTTTTTAGCCATTCAGAGGTGGAGTTCCTTGTGTGCTTTGGGTCTTTGTCATGCTGCATAACCCATTTGTGCTTCCGCTTTAGGTAGTGAACTGAGGATTTTCTGATAGACAGCAGAATTCATGGCTCCATCAATTATGACAAGTCATCCAGGTCCTGTGAAAACAAAGCAGCCCCAAACCATCACACTGCCACCACCATGTTTCACTGTTGGTATCATGTTCTTCTTGTGGAATGTTATGTTATGTTAGGGTGACCAAACGTCCTGTTTTCCCAGGACATGTCCTGTTTTTATGTCTTGTCCTGGCCGCCTGTCCTTTTTTTTAAATAAAATGATGAAAATGTCCTGATTTTCACTGATTTTAATAGTACGCGTCCCCGCCGGGCACCACTGGGTGCTGCCGATTGTAACCGAGCATCTCCAAGGCTCTAGGACGTGGACCTATGAACTCCGATGTCACACTTCACTCCACCCGTGTTGAACACAAAGTCACAAAGTCCCCCCTCTTGGAAAAATGTTGGTAGGCCGGCCACTCTTGGGAAGGTTCACTGTTCCATGTTTTCTCCATTTGTGGATAATGTCTCTCTCTGTGGTTCTCTGGAGTCCCAGAGCCTTAGCAATGGCTTTGTAACCCTCCAGACTGATAAATGTCAATGATTTTGCTTCACATCTGTTCTTGAATCTCTTTAGAACGTGGCATCATCTGTTGCTTTTTGAGACCCTTTAGCTACTTCACAATATCATCATCTAAAAACTTACACTAAAATTACTTTGATGATCCGAAACATTGAAGTGTGACAATAGAATATAGAATATAGAAGATTCCTGTAAGGGGGAAAATACTTTTTCACGGCACTGTAGCTCTTTGTGTCCTCTAACTAATCTTAATCAATGCCTGGACTGAAACACTCTGCCCCCATATTTTGGCTAATTAAACAAAAATAGTAGTATTATTAGTAGTATTAGTATTCTTGTTGGAATGTTTTTTTCTGAATTGTTCTGTTCACTTAAATTAAGACATTTTTGTGTGAAATTTCTATTTGCAACTGCCACAAAAATGGAAAATACAGATAATTTACAAATTATTCATCCATTAACTGTCATGTTTAAAACCTGTCATCAATGCTGAACAAAACTATGCTTTGCTAATTGATGATATTAATTCTATTTTGTTGAGCTTTTTTTGTCATTTGTATTTTGAAAAGTGCAATGAAAGTATATCTGAATTTTAAAAATTGCCAAATCAATGTCCACTTTTATCTGCTCTTTCAACATCACATATTCCTCATCAGTATACAGAGTTTTCTTATGACATTTCAATCCACTAATGAGACTATTCTCAGTTATTAAGTAAATGTTTCCAAGGTCACAAATAAACATACTTGTGACTCATACATTCATGAAATGCACTTGAAACCACCATTTGACAGAATCACTATTAACAGTGTTGGAGAATTTGAGGAGAGATTATTTCTTCACAGCCATGCCGACCACACCAAATGACAAAAAATGCCAAACATGATAAAGGGCAGCCTTTTATATTTACTCACCTTGCTGAGGCGTTGACGACTTCAATTTTAAATGCAGCATCTCTTTTTCGTTCTGAAGCTCTGGACATTTCTGGCCTCCGGCTGACAGGGGGTCGGGGGTCAGAGGCTGAACAATATACAGTTGCATGAAGTTAGCCATGTTGTCACTGCGTATAGGTATGACCGCACTAAATACTAAGTTGATGCTCACTTGGAGGTGTTGTACATTGGTTGTCCTCTTCACTCAGCGTGCTCAGCTGTCTCTTGAACTCTAAAAGGAATTAAAAGCACAGGGAACGTTTTACAGATTAACCTAAAAGCTGATGTTCACATGCCACAACACCAGTGCAGCTTGTAAAATGTCAATTTTTACCATGTGGAATCAAGTGTTGAACTGCTTTAATATACATTACCAGCAGGTGGAGCCACATGCTTGTATATTGTATAGATTTGACCACTCATTTTAATGCTGATTCCAATCAGATTTTTAGATTTTGTACCTGCATCCTGCTCACTGGGGTAGACAATGGCAGTTTGGGATATATGAGACTGAGAAGAAGACCCAGAGAACACAAGAGCAGAAGAAAGGCTTAGAGGAGAGGGTGAGGGGGTCTCTACTGCAGGGGTGACCTGAGGGCTCCAAGAAGAAACATATCCAGATCCTCCCAGGGGTTTCTGATCCAAAGACTGAGCAGTGGGCAGAGAGGATGAAGCTGATAGGGGAAATAAGGAGGGAAAGAAAAAGGGGGAGAGATGAGGGAATAAAAGATGCGTCAGTGTCTGCAGCAGTCAGTTACTGACATGATGGGTAAGTGGGTGAAAAGGCCATTTATTAAAGGGAGAACTACGCTGCCTGTTACAACATTTTAAAAACAGCTCACAAAAATATAGCTTCTTTTTTTTAAAGGCTAAATGATTTTCTAAAGCAGCTGCTCACTTTTTCACAAATGTATTATAAAACAGGATAAATTGTGCATTGGGACTAGTTTCAGCAGCGTATTGATCTCTGGTTATCTAGTGAGAAATTCTCACAGTAGGATGGTGAATGCTCATGGAAACGAAGGACACACACACACACATTAAGGGACAATTAAGTTGCTACAATATGTTAGCCAGTGTGTACTTGAGCTAGTGTGGCTCACTGATGTATTGTAATAGCTGATAAACAATAATGAAGCTCTATAGCAAAGAGGAATAAGATCTATCAGCCTTTGATAGACACAGTATTTATAGTGGGGCACATTCCTTGTTGCTTTGACTCTGCACATGAGATTCGTTGACAATATGAAAAGCATAGAATATGCTACCCTTTAAATGGTAAATGGTCTGCACTTATATAGCGCTTTTTCTACCTTAGAGATACCAAAGCGCTTTACAATGTGTTTCACATTCACACACCAATGGCGACAGAGCTGCCATGCAAGGCGCTAATCTGCCATTGGGAGCACCTTCGGGTTCAGTGTCTTGCCCAAGGACACTTCGGCATGTGGAGGGGCCGGGGATCAAACCGCCAACCTTGCGATCAGTGGACAACCCGCTCTACCACCTGAGCCACAGCCACCCTTTAAGCTGTAGTCTGCTTTTTATAGATTGATCCCATCGATAAAATGGTTATCCAAGCTGCTTACAGCATTGATACCAGCAAGGTGATTTACATACAGCAAGTGAGCAATGTGAATTCAAAAAGTCACAACTTAATGTCTTGGCACTTTTAGCTATGCTTGGGTGCTGTTAGACTCACTCTAGTCTATTGAAATTGATCCATGTTTCGAATTAGTAAGGGTGAATCAAAGCAATATATTAGTAAATCAAATGTTAGAGCAGGAGAGCAGGCTTAGATGAGAACAGAGAAAATGAATCAAAGGGAAAAGAGTGCAACAGGAAGTCTTAACAGGGAGGTCAACAGGGGAGGGTGGTAAGCTTCAGTTGGGTTAAGGCAGAGCAGCATTACATGGCATCTCTATTCTCGGCTTTTTCTGCAGCACTGCAGGCTGTCCAGGATCACTGGCAGAAAGATGCAAAAACTTAGGAGAGAGGGCAGGTTGTGCTAGAGGGGCCTGAGATTTAGGAGGCCTCCATTCAGTCTGCCAGGAAGCTGAAATAAAGCAGAAGGAAAAAACATGGGCAGATAAAGGAAGAAAAAACACCAGTAAAGACATAAATAATAATAGGTGTGAAGTAGCCTATGATCGGATGCCTGGTCACTTTTTCTCTGTTCCTTTACCTGTCTCAGGGGCAGATGGCAGACTGGTGGGTCTAGTGAGGGCAGAGCCCGATTCCCCCACAGAGGTGTGGCAAGCTTTGCGCTGCCTGGGATCAGGAGGTGGTGGAAGTATAGGAGGGAAGGAGCTGGGAGGAGCTGAATGTGATGAGGAGAAAGAAGAAACGGAAGGAACACTTTGTGCTTCCCAGGCACTAGGACAGACTGAGAGAAGAAGACCAAAAGAAAAGAAAAGAAAAGAAAAAGATAGAAATGACAAAGGGATTAAAGCATTCTAAAACAACACTCAGACAGGTTTATTGCTATAGGGGAGGTGTGGTGATTTTAATATTATATGTCCTGGTCAGTTATTGTAATCCAGCAATGAGCTTATAAGAGTCATTTTTCACTTTCATTTAAATCCTCTCCAGAGCCACGCTCTTGCATTTCCTTCAGAGCTTTTTTCTTCTCCTTTATTTTATCGGTAATTCAAATAATGACAAAATACTTTATCACCCAGCTATTAATGCTGTCTGAATGGCGCTTTAGACTAAAGCTGCAGAACACAATTCTGCAGTTTTAACAAGTTGTAAAAAAAAAAACAGAAGTGAAAAGAATGGTGACTAAGAATTCTAAATTAAACTGTTTCAAGTACAGGTGAGAGTAGTTAACAATAATTCCATGAGTTGGTATAAAACACAAAAAAACAAAGGCAGCTTGTCTAGTTATCTGTCTGATCCCCAAATCCAGTGGGTTTCAAAAGCCAATTATCTTTAAAAAAATAAATAAAAATTTGCCAAATTTATAATGGATAATAATTTCTCAAAGCCAGAAACTGCAGAAACAGAAAGAATAATCAGTGACCAGCAGTCACATAGCAAAAATTCTGAGACTATTTGGCTGAACTGCAAGCTCTGCAGAGCAGACAAATATGGACACAAATTGAAAATGTATAGTAAAATATCTATAGTATGTAGAGCCATATTTTTTTCCATGCTTTTCCAGTTTTTGCAAAATAAATAAGCAAAGATATTCAACTGTCGCATTTTTTAACAATTTTGGCTTTATAACAGTGTCTCTACAAAAGAGCTTTTGAATTTCTACTTCTAGCCATGGTTGTGCTGTTATTTTAACGGTATTATTTATTATCATGTGCTAATTATTTTATTTATTTTATTATTAGTTATTCAACATCATTATATTAATTTTATGCTACCACATACACTATATTGCCAAAAGTATTGGTCCCTCTGCCTTTACATGCTTATGAACTTTAATGACATCCCATTCTTAATCCGTAGGGTTTAATATGGAGTTGGCCCACCCTTTGCAGCTATAACAGCCTCAACTCTTCTGGGAAGGCTTTCCACAAGGTTTAGGAGTGTGTTTATGGGAATCTTTGACCATTCTTCCAGAAGTGCATTTGTGAGGTCAGGCACTGATGTTGGACCAGAAGGCCTGGCTCTCAGTCTCCGCTCTAATTCATCCCAAAGGTGTTCTATCGTGTTGAGGCCAGGACTCTGTTCAGGCCAGTCAAGTTCCTCCACACCAAACTGGCTCATCCATGTCTTTATTGACCTGCTTTGTGCACTGGTGGCAGTCATGTTGGAACAGGAAGGGGCCATCCCCAAACT
>OMNN01082892.1:0-15021 GCA_900302755.1 Chromis chromis | reverse complement strand
ACTTCAACCAACAGTGTGCAGATATCGACGTACTTCATTTCAATACCGTGTCGATGTACAGTATTATCTTCAATAAACTGTCTGTTTTGAGAGAATAACATGCCCGTGTTTTCACTTTTTTCAGAAACGTGGGTATGGATATGCGCTTGTCTGTTACAAAGAATATAGACTCAGCAATGAATCAGCAACCAGCTTCTTGAACCTTTGTGGGACTGACTCCATATCAGTATTGCAGATTGCCTCTTGCTTTGCTCAGATAAGACCCAGCAAGGTGTCCTGATACACTATTCAGCTCAGCTGTTGTGTTTTTGTCCTGCACAGGGCATATTTTGCCAAGCTTCATGGGTGTTAACAGTTTTGTGCTGCAGGGAGGAAAGCACAAGACAGACACATGGACATCAGGGTAAACTAAAAGACCAGGTACAAATGAAGACAATGGATTAAGGAATACATTTGTTTAGGTATAAAATACATCAAATATTGCAAGTTTAATAGATATAAATTCAGACATAAATAGGCTACGGTGTGAAACAATACATCAATCTGACTGTCTATTGATCTTCTACAGTAATGTTGTTTGATTAGTCTGCTCTGGCTTCCAGCAGAAACAGTCGTTGCTGAGTGGGAATGCAATATAATCCAGATTTCCCTCGGTCACCCAAGGGATTAGTTTACTCACCATCACCCCCAGCATTACCGATTGATTGGCTCATTGAGAGCGCATTCATTCCAGGTCATGCAGCGTATTCAACCCACAAGCAGTGGAAGCATTTCTCGAATCTGCATAGATTAAAATGTTTTGTTGTCGCCCTGACATTACTTGCATTGATTATATCTCTTTGAACCACATTTGATTCACTGTTGTAGTCGCTGAGTGACATACCCTATTTTATGCTGTATCTTTTAAGGAAATATCACCTTTTTTTTTTAACACTTTAACATTGCAAAAAAAAAAAACGTTGATGATAAAGTTTCATTTTTGGATATCTGTTGTCTGATCATTTATTCTATGAATTTAAGTCAGTGTCTGACACAACATTGCATTGAGATATCCATATTTATATACACATATTGTAGCTTAATTGGAAACATCAGATCAAGAGGGACTGTTACCTTAAAAAGTTTCAATATTTCACATGCATCGTGAGCAATAATGGTGCAATTGCTGGAGCTTTTGGCAAAACAGCAACAACAAAATACACCGATCAGCCACAACATTATGACCACTGACAGGTGAAGTGAATAACATTGATCATATTGGTACTATGTGGTGTTCTGCTGGAAAACCTTGGATTTTGGCATCCGTGTTGATGAGACTTAGACACCCAAATAAACATTGTCCCAGAACAAGCACACTCCCTCATGCAACTGGCAAACCCAAATGTCACTGGTCTACCCCCGCAGGAAAATGCACCCCACCACATGGCAAAAACATCAAACAATCAGGAACATCTTGAGGAACATGGCAATCGCCCAAGATGTTGATTTGACCTCCAAACTTCCTAGACCCCATTATGATCAAGCATCAACAGGATGCAGTGGAACAAGTTGGATTGACAGAGGCCCCACTGCACAACCCAGAGTACCCAAAGGATCCACTGCCAATGTCCTGGTACCAGACCCCATAGGACACCCTGAGAGGTCCTCTTGTCCATGCCCAATGGTTCAGAGCATTTCTGACAACATAAGGGGACCAACACAATATTAGGCAGGTGGTCATAATGTTAAAGAAAGTGTATACGAAAGTGGGACAAAAAGTTGGTCCTGGTTCTGTTCATCACTGCTCAATGCAACAACATCTGCCAATTCAGCTTGAAGTCCAACCTACTAAATGCACAAATGGACATAATCTGATGGTTGGTCCACTTTGTAACAATGTCCAAATTCACGGTTTACCTTTCAAATATCAAAATTATATTTGAAAGGTAAACCGTAAACAGTAATTTTTATGGAGAAAATTACTGTGCTGTGCCAAAAATGGTAAATTTCACCATATTTACCGTTACGCCATCTGGTGCGGACTCTTTGCCAAAAGGAACTTGCCCATGCTGCTCAGTAATCATGACTGAGGCACCACCATCAGATCAAGTGGACAGAGGCACTTGGCGGCAATCAGATCTTCCCAGTGATTAACTGACCATAAGTGTAAGAGGTGCTAAACCGTGTAGACTTGCATAATGAACTAACAAATCTCACCTTGTTCTCTAAATTAAATAGTACGTGAGAAGAAGTCGTATGTGTCCTCATTTAGATTGCTGTATGAGGATAGGAGGCTAAAAAAACAGAAAACATACCTTCCTGTAACATCACAATAAGTATCAGAGGTTGGGTTTTTTCTCTAGCAGACTACATATAGTGTAGTGTTTTTTGACCTTTTTTTGAAATGTTTTCAATGTGACTTTCTGACTGACAGAGCTTATGGTTCAAGTTGCTTCAGGCACCATTTCTGTCACCCTTAATCACTGTCTGTGATTGGACAAAGACACTAATTTAGTAAAGCAGGGTAAAAACACATGTTTGTCCTTCTAATACACATCCCTCATCGATCGGCATCATTACACACCAATTAAATCACTGTCTAAGTGCTCTCAGAGACATTTGATTGAACCTTTTGACGTTCGCATTAGTGGATTGTTGATCAAGGCTGCGGCATGTTTGAGGTGTTTTACATTTGAGATAGACACGGCCTTCGTTCCTGTTTTATCACAGTATTTTGCTATTCCAGAGACATTGTTTTGTTATTGATCATTAGTCAGTTTCACAAGGGAAAGCACCATCAATAGAGGTGACTTTGGCACTAAAACTGTCACTGGGGAAGTATAATGAAATAAGCTTTTATGGTTGAGACATCACTGAGGCCTGTGTGATCAGAAGCAGTCAGTTGCGTATAAATGCATTTTGCTGAGTGGCATATTTCATAATGACACCTTTCATTTCATTCTAAAAGCCATTATACAATGACTATAAAGTGGACTTTTTTTCTGCTGCACATAATAATAATGATTATTGTGTAATTAAAAATCAGTTGCTCTAATGTTGCACGTAAAACCTGAGCTATTGTTAGTAGCGCAGTGATTTCTAGTATTTCAGATGACACTATTTTATCAATGCTTGTTTTATCCAAGCTGGAAATGAATCAGACACAGATGGAATACTGTACATGCTCAGAGGTTAGTTGAGGTTTCGCTGTGCAAGCGTTTGTTTCTTACTGGTTGATGTCTGTGAAGACAGTCATGCTGTGCTGTGTTTAGTCTAAGCAGACATTCATGTGGAGTTGGGGAGGATTTCCCCATTCAGGCAGGAACAATGAGTACACGTTTTACATTACCATGTGTCTTTGTGAGTCTGTGTGTTTATTTTTAAGTTTTAAGTCAAATCACTAGACTTTCTTTTTGAATAAAGTGAAGTATTAAACTTTTGACCCAGCCTCTTTGTTCTGCTAAGGTTTAGTAGAACATTTCCACATTCCTTTAAAACCTTCATGCAGTCACACACACACAATCACACGCTCTATACTGTCGGTCTTGTCATCAACTAAATAGATGTGGCATGGTCACAATATCTCACAGTTACCTCCCTCAAAGGGAAACCTATTGATTATAAAAAATCAAAGAAATAAACACCTCCCAGTAGGGAGGCCAAACAGAGCATTTATGAGAAAGATTGCACTCGAGCAGGATGTTTGAGTGATCTTCAAGCCAGTAGGTGATGATGAGATGTGCACAGAACATATTAAAGCTTTGAGGGGGATCACACAAAAAGGAGAAAATAAGTTACTGTAGCTGCTTCATGCTTGTAAAACATCCACCACTTTGTTTAACATACAGACTGAACTTTCTCACTTTGGTAAGGGGTTTTAGTAGACACTTTTTGGAGTTGCTCTACTGACTTGAATAATAAGTCACCTTTTTTATTTCCTTTTTTTAAAATCATATTAAAGTGCACTTTAATATGTAAACACTTGTTTATATTTTGTACTGTGCTGCATTATACAATGACTTACAATCATTGTTCAGATTAATTAAATAATTGGTAAAATAGTTGATAGATTAATCAATTGAAAAATAATTGTTGGGAGCAGCCCTATAAACAAACATAACTTCATTCACCCTTGTTATAGTTCACAACATAACAGCATGCAGTGTGTAACCTATTGCTGATGTGCATAACATGATATCCCAAACAGTCTTTGCATTTCATTTTCTTCAATGCAAGAACAAGGTTTTTTCAACGCCACCAGTCACATTTGCTGTCCTCTACAAAAGGCTGCTCTAATGTTGGGACAGCAGCGCTCATCACTTCCCATAAATAATGGGAAGTGATGTAAATAGAAAAGTATTTTAATCAAATGTTTCTTTCCGTTAATGAAATGTCTCCCCCCCTTATCTGGCTCCCTTATGATCCATATGTTAATGTCTAATACGGAAGTATTTATCTGTTCAATTTGCCCTCTCTCTCTCTCTCTCTCTTTCGCCCCATCTCTCTTATCTAAAATTGTGCTGTGAATTTGGCACTGTGAATGATTATGCTTATCGACCTGCCCATAGACCTCATATTAAAATTTTGTGGCATGATTAGCCTATTCATCTATATAATTGGATTGGAGTTTGTGGTCTAAGTGTGCATGTGTGAAAGCTGCTGATTTAAAGGCCGGAGAAATAAATATCGAGAAAGATGGTCAACACAATCGCATCTTATGTTAATTCCATTTGCATACAATCAATAGCTTCACCCTTGAAATTTTTTGGAGTCTAATCAAGTTATACTTGCCTATGAGATTATTGAAAAGAAAACAACCTCGGGCATGGTGTAAAATGAGACAACATAGAATTTACTATGCTAGGGATTAGTGTCATGAGACCAGGGAGATTTGCACAGGCAAAATGTGAACACTGCAACACAATGCATTACAATAGTTTCCGGCATGGTGTAATTCATGCAAACATCCCTAGGCTATTTATACCACTCCACTAGAATCTAATTGTGTCCAATATATAATCCAACTAAGAGTTACAGTGGCAGGGGTTCAAGTCCTGTCTAACATGAATATTGAAGAGGTGTGGTGTCGAGGACAAGTGTGACAGTTTGTGCATGCCATTGTCTAACCGACTGCCACTGGATGCAGAGGTTTGAATGATAACAGTAGAACAAGTATTAATATGTTCAGTTAATTTGTGGTCGGCAATGGAGAGAAAATATGTTAAACTTTATAGAAATATGAATTCATACTAAATAAATCACATCATCGGCTTTTTGCATGTGTGTGTATGTGCATTTATTTGTGTGATGGGAGACCTCTGCACCCCATTAGGGTGTGGTCTGAGAGACATGCCTAACATGAATTTATGCTCTTAGCTTTTGATATTACAAACACACACACTCATGCATACACACACACTCATGCTGTTTTGGAGCACAAAGTAAAGGAATTTCATTACTCCTCCAAAAATTGATTGGGTAATGTTTTTCTGAAATCAATAGCGCCTTACTCCGTTTCCTAATTGGATTACTTGTTTTTTTTCCCTTGAGGATGTCCAAATACCAAGGTAATGTGACTTGTTTATGAAATTATTACCTTGAAAGTAGAGGCTAATGTCAGTAACTAATGCACCTATATTTATTCATCTCTCTCGAAAGATGCTTTCATAAAACACTCACAATAATAATATAGGTCGAGCCACTGCTGGCTGTGAATGCCAGTAACTGGGATATTAATAGCCTTAAAACTAATCATTAATGAAGCTGTTCTTATTGAGGCTGCTATGAGGACACGCTTGCCGAGTGTTTATTAATCAGGGAATAATAAGTAATCCGTGAACATTAATGGAAATGGATGAGACTAATGGATGACGCCTGCTCTCTCCCACACTTAAGCCTCAGACTTCATTACTGACAGGCAGATTAGTGCAAAGGAGAAAGAGCATAACAGACTCCACCTGGTAACGTGTGTGTGCCCACGCAGACGCACCCTCTTCTTCTCCCTCCCGTGACAACATGATGGAACACTGTCAAGCTCATTTGCTCTTCAATAGACTATATGTAATTAACAGTATCCTCTCAGAGAAGCTGCTGAGAGTAAAATGAATAGACATCAAATAAATCATCTGGCAAGGTTGGCTTCTTCACTGCTTCCAATCTTATTATGACATTTTTCACCAATGCCGTCACTGCCTCAGAAGCTGCTCTGGATGGATATGGGTTTTTTTTTGTGTGTGTCCGCAGTGTGGCTGCTGGATAGATTTTTTCTCATCCTCTTTCACTAACCGTGACGGCTGTAGTCACTCACTTCGCACTAGTGTTGCAGCACAAAGTTAATTTTGCCGGGGCCCTGAAATGTCCTTTAACCATACTCCATGAGCCCCGTCATACATCATCTGGATCTAATGTAGATGGGGGGATTCTATAATATATTCTGAACTGTTCAGATTGCGTATCGTTATCACATCAACCAAAGGGTTAAGCACTTAGGAGAGACATGACAATACAAAGTTCTCCCTGCTGCACTATAACATGCTCTGTGAAAGTGATAAGAGTGTCTGATCATGCATCCCAGCATTCTATATCAGTCTCTCTATAATGGATCCCCCCGATGACTCTTTGCGGCTGCATTATTTAGATGGAATAAAATGCCGGAAGGAAGTGAGGAAGGAAACTGGGATTCGGTATTTCGTAGACCAGGGAGTGTGACCATCTAAATGCTGACTGGAGCCTGTAGCAATGATGGCAGCTGCATTTGTAGACTACCTAGGGGGTTATTAGGGTGAAAGACATCCGAGTTATTTATTTTTCGTTGCTGTTAGTGTATGTGCTGTGAGTGTGGGCAAAGGGCAAAGAGAAAAGAGCATGGGAGATGACAGGCAAAACAAAAGTTGTCTGGTTCTGCTTCTGACTGGTTCTGACTGAAAAAGTGCACTTTTTTTTAGGATGAAGCCTCACAATATGCTGATAAACCAAACCCTTATAAAAACAGTTGGTTGTTTCATGCAGAGTTGTGTGCTGACTGTTGCTTGGCCCATTAGCAAAACTAACTGGCTGCTGGCAGTTTAAATTAGAGTAGAATCTGTCTTATCTGTCTGAATGACAGCAAATAAGTGCACTGGGTCTGTGTTACACTTTGCAGTTCTTTATCCAATTCACACCATTAATATGAATCAAATGAAAAATGGGTTTGAAACTTTCAATATCTTTTTTCCATTACTTCACAAATGGATAATTGGATATCAGTTACATGTTTAATTGTTCGGGTTTTGGTTGTTGCTTCAGAATTGAATTTTTGTACAAAAACACAACTGACTTAATTTGCTAACTGGTTGGATCATACCATAAGCACCTGGGCGAGTCTATAGCCAGGAGTTGAATCATGTATTATTTTGCGTATCTGACCACAGCTGGTGTGTATGTGTGGGTGTGTAATAATACAAATCTTCAAATTTAGTTTGCAGGGCAATAAATTAATGAATTGATAAAATAACAAATGCATAAATCAACAAATAAACAAACATAATTTTCTATATAATATATTATATTATATGTATTATAATATTGTTATAGATCGACAGGATTTATATAATTTTGTTAATGTCTATCATACACCGATCAGCCATAACATTATGACCACCTGCCTAATATTGTGTTGGTCCCCCTTATGTCATGGGGTCTCGGAAGTTTGGAGGTCAAATCAATATCTTGGGCGACTGTCATGTTCCTCAAGATGTTCCTGATGGTTTGATGTTTTTGCCATGTGGTGGGGTGCATATTCCTGCAGGGGTGTAGGCCAGTGACATTTGGGATTGCCATTGGCATGAGGGAGTGTGCTTGTTCTGGGACAATGTTTATTTGGGTGTCTAAGTCTCATCAACACGGATGCCAAAATCCAAGGTTTTCCAGCAGAACACCACATAGTACCAATATGATCGATGGTATTCACTTCCCCTGTCAGTGGTCATAATGTTCTGGCTGATCGGTGCATATTGTAAGCTCTAAATTATTGAATGGTCAGATCTGCTATAATACTCATTATGTGGTTGTGCAACTGGGTCTGCGATGGATTTTAGACTTCCCCCCAAATGGTACAGTCCAACCACAAGTGGAAAATGTGGAAGTGAAAAATTAGAATACTGAGGGGTTTTTTGTTGTTCAAAACTGAAATTCTAAAGAAACAACTGTTAAAACTGAAAAACAGCTATCCGTTTGTGAAGTAATCCAAAAAACGGAAATTTGAAAGTTTAGTTTTCATTTGACTCATTGATTTACTTCTTAATGTTAAGATTTTTACTTGAGCAAATCTTTAGGTAGAACCCTGTTTCACCGTAACAACGAGGTGCTGCAACTAGAAAGATTATTTTCACTGTTGGTGAATCTGTAAATATTTTTTTAGATTAATGGATTAACCAAAATACTCAGAAATATACTTTGCAATCCCCTAGAACATAGGTTGACTTTTTCCACATTGCTTGTATTCAGTTAACCATCACATTAACAGGGGAAAGGCAGGAAATCCTCATCCTTACAAAAGAGAGAACCAATATGTTGCACTTTTGCTCTTTGAATGACTCAGTGACCTAAACAATTAATCAATTATCTAAAAAAGACTGACTAATTGATTAATGAATTAATCATTTCCCCACTAGGTGCAACTGCACATCCTTGGCTGTACATGTAAACCTCAGAAAGAAATGCTCTATGTTTTGAACACCCAGACACCCATGCAAGACAGAATCGGTTAGTTTTGTTTTTGCCCGTAACCTGCATAGACAGCAGAGGCCTGTACAGCCTGCAGGTACGAGACACCACAGCTTCACCTGATGTGACATACTTACAGAAGAAGTGACGTCCTACGTATCCCTGTCGTTCAGTTGCCGTAAACTCATGACAATATTGTAAAACAATCCAAATTGTACTGAATGCTACACAGTATTTGTTTTGGGGTTTCAAAAAACAAAAAAAAAGATGCTGAAATCACTTGACAGTGTGTCAGCGAGCTGATGTGATTGCACCCAAAACTGAGGCGAACCCAGACCAGGAAAATTTCAGGCTGAACATAGGGACCTAATTTCTCTGTCAGTGAAGCATGGGCATCAGGGCACAGACTGAGGGATCTCCAAGCCGTGTGAAAAATGCCACTGATCATCATGTTCAAGCATTTTTTTTCTTTCTGTCATGGCTGTCGCCGGCAAGCAAAGCAGAGCCCAGAAGTCTCCATCATCAGCCTCAGACCCCGGGGACAGGAGAAATCACATTATATCTGCTGTCACACAAAGTCACTGTCAAGGTATGGTGGAGAGAGAGCACACAGCAGCTCTGGTGTGATGCTGGAGACCCAGAATACCTCAGACGCTTCATCTCAGCCCCCGGCTAGAACCAAGCTGCAATTCTAACAAGTGAGACACATTTCACAGTGATTTAAGGTAGAGAAACACCTCTCTCATCTCGTTTGTACTTACAAAACCCCAGTGTCTTAAAATTCTGTGTGCCGAGGTGATGGTGAGTGTAGCGACTTCAGCAGAAGGGATATGCAATTTAGTTAACCTTGTGTTCACTTCAGGCACTTCATCACAATTTGATAAAGAGGGTTTCATTTTAACACTGGCTCGCCCCTCTCCAGTTTTTCTAATAAGAGGAACTGCCTATCAAACCTGTGCTGTGGATGATGAAACTGCAGTGCAATAGTGAATGGAGAGGTGTAGAGCGGAGCCATGTGTATCAGTGTGCTGGTTCAGCACACACAAGCATGTACTCTCTCCCTCTCACACACACACATTCTGCTCTGCTGACCATGTTGTGTTGATGGACTTCCAGAGGGATGGTGTCTCGGGAGGTATGGCTGCTGCCCAATGTGAGACCAAAAAAAAACAAAAAAAGGAGGACTGTCCATGCTTGAGATGGAATTACGCACACAGACTAACACACAAATCTCTGGAGGAATGCGGTGTCACTTCACTCATTCAGCCATGTCGGTGAATCAGTTTATCACTTTTTGTTTTAATATCAGTCCCTTCAAGCTGCAGTTTGTGTAATCATCAGTTGGTGTGGATTCAAATAATGCAGAAGGAGAGAAAAACAAAAGAGAGGAAAATAGTGCTGGTTGATTGTGGTACAGTAACTTTTCCTTCCAGCTGCAAACTAAAGAATATCCAGTACTTAGGATGAGTTTGTCATTGTTTAAGGACCCTTTAGGGATTGTATCTCATAAACCTTTCATAGAGTTTCCAGCAAATGTGAGGCATTTTTTAATTCCAAAGTCTTTGATTCTCTGGAGAAAAAAAAACAAGGCACTGGAACTTGCTGCAGCGTGCTTATACTGTATCTGCACCATCTAAATTCCCAGGGAACTTAAAAGCGCACGCTTTGTTGTTCATGATCACTGTGAGTTTCCATGGGTTGTTTGCCTTTCTCATCTAATTTATGTGTTGAAGTGGTTTAGTCATTCCGCGCGGCGTTCTAGGTACAGCTGTTAATGATGGATTGGTTTAGATTGTTATTCAGTACATTAGCATCCGACAGTGAGTGGCGGCTCAACACGCCCCGGACCTCTGGCTCTCTTTAGCTCTCGCGGCAGCGTCAGCCCACCTTGCACTCCCTCACCTCCAGAGTGGAATCAGCAAAAACAGACCCCCAATCCCTCAGAGAGGCCAACTCTATTTCATGTCAAGAATAGCAAATGGGCTGCGTATGGTAAAAAGTTTGGTATGCACTTTTCCTGCTCCTTTTAAGAGCTGAGCAGTAGACGTACACCAACAAGGCGCATTTTATTCTGTTTGTCACAGCCGTTGATGAACACAACCAGCGCATCTGAGATTGGCTTTTGTTCAGCGCATTATAAAGCACAGAGGCTTATTTCTACGTCTAATAGGAAATACATACCCATTAACAAGGAAAAAAACTATTTGTGCTTTCACGCATTTGTTCTGCTTCAGTTCCTGGAAATGCATTTACGTGCTGAAATATTATTAGAACCAGGACATACATACAGTAATTGTAAGGTGATAGATTATCATCCAGGATAAAGAAGATGCAGCTTATTCTCTGTGTGTTAAAATGAGCTTGCATTGCATTATCCATCTAAGTTAAGTCAATTTCATCAGTGGGCACCATGCTTTAATACACTCTTTAGTCACACATGTGTACACGTATGTGGCAGCCTCTTACATATTTACTATAGCACGCTATCTGTAAAATTGAACAGCGAAATGCTGGATATAAAATAGCGGATGGCACATTTTGCTGTGCATAAACGAGAGATGTTTTTCCTCCTCATCTTTGAGAAATGGATGAAGTTGATTAGCTGCTGCTCATTATGACCTGGATGGTGGAGTGAGTTGAGCCGAGCAGATCTGGCCTCATTTTCCTTCATGTTGCTGCAAATTAAATGGATCCCATGTAACACTGAAAGCTCAAAGCTTGGCCTTGGTCTTCATCTGATGAAATGGTACATCTGTTATGGGAAATAGGGTGTGTGTGGTGTGCATGTGTGGGAGAAAGCGAGAGGATGCAATGGAGTCAGAGGGAGGCCGAAAGGAGAAGAGGGAAAGGGAAAGAGAGAGCGAGAGGGAGAGTAGGTAAATAGATCAATACACCCCACTTCACCACGAGCCTACTGACAGAGTAAGTGAGAGAGAAAGTGAGAAATGATAAAATCATAGCACTGTAAAGACTTTTTTTTCTTTATCCTGCCTGATGCACCCAGTCCCTCTACATGCCTAAGAGAACCAGAAGGGCTGTAGACCATAGGATGAGCACCAAAGACAGGACCTTAATATAGTGATCCATTTCTGCACATTCAAGAGTAAGCAGGATCTCTTAGTTTCAACATGAGGAGCCGAGCACCTCTGGGCTCCACGGGGGTAGATGATGTATGAAGTGGCTGCTCAGAGGAGAGGAACAAAGAGAGAGAGAGAAGTAAAAAAAAAAAAAAAAAAGGGACAGAGAGTGCAGAGAAGGGGAAGAAACTGAAAGAGTGGTCCTATGGTGCTGCGTAAACAAACTGAGGTGCATATTTTCAGCAACAACACAGTGGTCACACCAGCCCATATGGGGTGTTTTTCACACTACGCGTACAGCGCTGTCTGTGCTCTACCTGCAGCTCCAACATACAGTATGACGGCAAACCGAGCATCATGGATGATGCAAATTCTATTTCGGATGACTACTCGGTGACAAGGCTCTTCCGTCCCACTCTGTTTGTGCTGAACAGGCTTTTTTTTCCATCGCAGCTGATGCTTCATCTCACACGCTGCGAAAAAGAAACAGCCCGTCCACAACTCTCAGTAAAGGCAAACGTGTACCCACACTTAAATGAAAAGACAATGACAGACATTTATCAAGCGGAGTATTGAGTGTCATGGGGGAAGTGCTGATGTGGGATCACTGACGAGGTACTTTTTTTACATCCTCATTCATAATGAAGAAGGGAAAAGTTTTCTACATCAGCGCTGACAAAGGCCACAGTTTTTACACCCAGTGAAATTACCCTTTTGCCATATTTTAGCATGTATTTCACTCATTTGTTGGCACAGTGTAAAACTATAAGGTATAGCACTGAATCTGGAACAGAGAAAAGAATGCTAAGATGTTGGAAGACGTCAATCTGTATTCTTTGCGCATTTCCCAGCCACTGGTCTCTATACTTGATTGACTGGCCAGCATACTAATAAATGCACATATAAGAATAAGCCTTACATATTTATACTTTATATACAGTTCCTTCTCTCTCTCTCACTCTCTGTCTGCCAAACACACACATACACACCGTGCAGAGCCAAAATTAGCAAGTCCATAATGATTGGGCACTGAGAACTCCAGGGCGACGAGAGATCCAGATTGAACTCCATTAGCACTGAACCAAGAGAACACCCAGCATGACTCTCACCTGCCTGCTTTGAGACCCCCCAAATAGGCCCACATCTCCAATTCCCTGATAAACATGCACACACACACGCTCACCCTAGCACACACACTCACACACACACACACACACATACAGTAACCCTCAACTCTGACCCGACAAAGCTAACAGGATGTGTTGTGCATCTATAAACATGAATTCTATCTACAGAGAATAAAGAGATACACACGGATGTGCATGCAGAACACTGGGTGTAGCTTTTGCATGGTGTTTTCAAATGCTGTGTTCTCTCTATCATGGTAATCGTGCCACGGATTCAATGTTTTCGTTTCCTGAATGGAGAGGAAGGAGAGAGCCTTTGGTAAAAAAATGCGGTGTATTACGGAAAGTCAGGTCAACTTACTGAAGTCAACTTATTACCATTGTCGTTATATCGTGGGTGTGTGAAGAAGAAAGAGACATAGAGAGATACAAGGGGAGATGGAGTGAAAGGAAACATGACAGTTATGTTTGGTGTGTTATGCACCAACCAAATCAAGCAGTAAACCAAGTGAGTGGTCGTGGTCTTCTGGGAGAGCCAGTCATTTGCATGGCATTCAGTGGAGAGGCAACATGACAGCTCGCGGCTTCAAAACATGCTGCCAGACTACTGAACCTGCATAAAACCTCCTTATTAACAGCATTCAGACTTGTTGTGGAATTTATAATACTGCTGTATTATTGGTATGTTGCTCCTGAACCTATTACAAAGTGTGCTATTGAATGCTGTATTGTTTTTATAAAATGGTAATACATCATAAAACATGATGCTGTGTATCACACTTGCATACTATAGAACATTCGGCAGACACAGAGTAACACAAATGTCTGTTTGAAATTTAGTTTCACTTAGTTAATGTGAGTCCAGTATTCACTTTCCTTTTGTTTCGCTATCTTCACCAGATAAATCATAGCTCTCTGCTGTTTGATGCTGGTCAGGAAGCAGGAAATTAATCTGTATGAGAGCAGGGAGACAGAGTGCATTTACAGTAAACTGGTTATATTAGTAAACACATCTTTTCTGGCTCTGTTTCAACCCACCATCTAAACTAAAACAGTGTTTTACTTCCTCCAAAACAGTAAATCTAAAACAGTCAGCATGGCGTGTACTTGAAAAAGCTCTTGGCCTCAACAGAAAACGAGGGGCGTAACTTCCATTTTGGGGCATAACTGTATACAATGAAGCCTTATACCACTGTCCCCAAAATGAATTAAATGTTTGATGCAATCAAAAAAAATAGGAGAGGAAAGCTTTGAGTTGGTGTGTTGTTGCTCGAGGACAATGCATCCGTCCACCAAATGTGGCCTTGAAATGTTGCCCCATGAACCTTACTAGCTCAACCTGCACCGTCTGACTTCTATCTGTTTCCTAAACTGAAATCCCACTTGTGTGGTTGCCATTTTCAGAGTGATGAAGATGTCATGCATGCTGTTGAGGTGTATCTGAAGGCTCAAAATATGACCATCTTCTGTAAAGGGTTAGCAAAGCTTGAACATCGGTGGACCAAGTGCATTGAAGTTAAATGAGACTATGTTGAAAAATAATGCAAGAACAATCTTTCTCCTGTTGGGCTTTCTGGTGAGGCAGATAACTGTTCAAAATACCCTTGTGTATTTATGTCTGGAACTGTTTTAAATGTCACTTGTCACTACAAGCAACTCCTTTAATGGTATATGTTGACCATCCTTAACTTTAAAAATGTACACCGATGGGCCTAACATTATGACCACATGCCTAATATTGTGTTGTTCCCCCTTATGTGGTCAAAACTGCTCTGAACCATTGGGCATAGACAAGAGGACCTCTCAGGGTGTCCTATGGGGTCTGGCACCAGGACGTTGGCAGTGGATCCTGTGGTTACTCTGGCTTGTGCAGTGGGGCCTCTGTCAATCAAACTTGTTCCACTGTATCCTGTTGATGCTTGATCAGAATGGGGTCTAGGAAGTTTGGAGGTCGAATCAACATTTTGGGTGATTGTCATGTTCCTCAAGATGTTCCTGATTGTTTGATGTTTTTGCCATATGGTGGGGTGCATTTTCCTGCGGGGTGTAGGCCAGTGACATTTGGGATTTCCATTTGCATGAGGGAGTGTGCTTGTTCTGGGACAATGTTTATTTGAGTGTCTCAGTCTCATCAA